>JBBPBX010000565.1:66071-100472 GCA_038048925.1 Garcialebias charrua
TTCCTGTCTTCAAGAAGTTCCTTTGCTTACAATTTCCTCTTTGACTCTCTCTCCCTCTCTAATTCTCTCAATGGAAACTTTACTTTTCTTGCTCTTTTCTTGTCCTCCAGCCACTTGTAGTCTGAGTCACGAGAACTCATTTTCAAGAGAGACCTGTTTAGGGAGCAAGCTGGTGGGGGTTAAGGCCTTGCTCAAGGGCCCAGAGTGGGGCAAATGAGGGTGGAGGCAGTTGTGGGTGTTTCACCTTTTCCACCCATATTTTGCTGCGGGAGTTGAACCCGCAACTTTCCGATCACAAGCCCATCTTCTCTAACCTCTGCGCCACCACTCCCCAAACATATACAGTAATACAGTCTGTATATTTTTTTCTCACTGAGTAAAACAATGTTTGTGCTGGTGTGGCAAAAAATAAAAATAAATATACAGATAGTACAAGGTTTTATGCTTTAACAAATTTTATTAAATAAAATAATTCAGAAAGGGTCTGAGGCAGCTCCCCCAGAAGGAACTGACCTACCGTAACCGTTTCAAATAATATAGTGGTTTCATAAGTGAAGTGTTGTTCTAAATTTATGAACAATAAATGTCCTTCCTGCTGTAGATTGCTCATTGAACAGCCTCAGTTAGACAAAATAGTTTTGACTGTTATCATTATTTGGCTCATATAACACAGCAAGCAGTAGCACTTCCTGTACAGATTGGGATGTTTCCAACAGGAATATTGTGAAATTGCTTCCAGAATAACTTTTCCACAAGGAAGATCTGGACACTCCCTTTGGGTCCATTTTCATAAACATTAGGTATTTTCTGTCAGAAGCAAGGGTGATTCTAGAACCAGATCCTTAGGGGTGCTTAGCCCCCATTGCTGACAATGGCTCTTGGCTTGAACAATGTACCGTAGTAGCCATTGGCGTCACAAGCATTCATAATGGGGGGGTCTGGTGGTCCTCCCCAGAAAATTTTGACTAAAGTAGATGCCATTTCCTCCTACATTCTGGTGTATTTTAACAGATTGTTAAACATCTACGATTACCTACATGGGTAAACACTTGATTCCGTAATTATTTTAAAGAGCTCGGCACAACAAGAAGTAGCGCTACGCTAGCAGCGTGCAAAACACACGCACTAGCTAAGATGCTACAGACATAGCGCTCTGCTTTACATTACACAACCCAATAAATGCTTTGTACAAAATCACTTTAATGTTAACTGATCATAACAAAAACTAGACTTATGCAACCAGAAGTTGCAACATATGTCTACTTACAGAACACACAAAACAAAATACAACTAGCTTTAAGCATTAACCTTTAATTTATCCATTAAGCACACTGTACAATGCATTTATGATACTGTAAAAATTGAGGATTTACTTGCACCTTCGTACAGATGAACATGTGGGACTTCCTGTTTATCACTTGTATTTAGCTGCTCATGAGGTCGGCCGCAGGGCTTTATACATCTTTTACATTTTTCCAAACTCAGTTTAGGTATTGGAAATGGAATAAACTATTCCACCCTCAGCTGGGTTTATACTAGCGTCTCACGTCTTTTACCCCCCATTGAGTGAACCCAGCACTGACGTGTGTCACCGACCGCATTGAGTGTTTATACTTGGCAAGACGTGGGGGATAAATTATAATAAATCCCTCCCTCTTCCCTCCCTCTTCCAACTTTTTTTATTTTTTTTATTGAATTTATTCATTTCAAATTGTAAAAACACAAGAAAATTATTTACAAAACCACATTATAAAACAAAACAATACATGAAATGAAAGCAGGCAGAAGAAGAAAAAAATCTCATTATTTCTGCCCCTTCTTCAAACAAAATTAACAATCAATTCAAATAGCAATCACATATATAAAAAAATATAAGATATTAAATGATTTCTCACACAAAACCAAAGCAAAAGCTCTCTTCTGTAAAATAAAAATAGGCTTTAGTTACAGTTTTGCACGCTGTACCCGTATAACCGTATTATAAAAAATAAAAAAACTCAACCATGATTCGAACTCATGTCCTTTGGAGTTGTAGCGCAACATTTTAACCACTCGACCACCAGGACTTGTTGTCTAACAGCGGAGTTTGCTTTGTTTTAAAGGGTGCATGCAGGCGCGCACATGCTTTGGTGTGTGTGTGTGTGTGTGTGTGTGTTGGGTAGTGTGCTGAGGCACACGGTACAGACAAGTTTCTTTTCAAATGTCTGTCAAAGCAAAAACAAAAAACGCCCACAAACTTTGAACCAATCACACGCTGCGAGCCGCATCGTCAGCTTCTCGGAGTTCTGCTTGGGCATAGATATAATAAACACTAGATAAGACAGCCCCGCTGTTGGCCAATGGAGACCGACATCGTCAGACGGCGGCCATCTTGGGACAGACAGAACGCCCACTCTTAACATGAATGTGAATGGTGCATTCACTATTAAAATAACCATAACTTGCTTAATTTCCATCCGATTTTAAAACGGTTTGGTTTGTTATAAATGTGAGAGATGTTGTTATAATATGGTATACTTAAGATGGACGTTCACATGAAAATAACGTTATGTAGACACTGTATTGCACTAGCAGTATACACAATAAGATTATATTTACATCTATTTCTAAATACATGTTTATTTCCAGCGAAATTAACTGACATATGTTACAATGCTAATAAATATTTAATACTATTTCATCATAAATAGTATTATTATTGGTGATATGAAATTAATTTATGCCAATTTTTTTCCCTACACATTTAAATATTATGTAATATTAAATACATTATTACACCAACCTTGGTCAATATGTGTAGTTTATTCTTTTTAGATACATGAAAAGATTTAATAATTGAGAAATATAAATAAACAAACAAATAAACAAAAATAAACATCTGATAGTGTGACATCTGATAGTGTGACAAGACTCTCACTCCCTCGGTGCAACAGTAACTATTTAAACATTAAAACACTGAAACATATAATAATAGACATAAGCATAAAATAGTAAAACTTTAACACTGTCCTGAGTTTTTGCATAGTGGTATAAGAGTATGAAAATTTACACCAACTCTAAAAACTAAAGCACTAAACATTTAATGAACATAATACTGTTCTGAGTTTTTGCATACTAGTACAAAAAGTAAAAAAGTATAAAAAGTATAACTATAAAATAAACTAAAGGTTCTAGCATTGACATTTGCAAAGTGGCAAAGCAGCATATCAGTTAATGTACACAGTATATGCATGAGGTAGTAGTTCATGTTGTTATAGAATGGCATATGCAGTAAGGCACATTGGGCATCCTTAAATATCTGGCGATGATGAAGCTCTTCTAATGCATGCTCTACCAACACTTTCTGTGTCTCTGGTGTTAGGGACTTGGTCAGATAATATGCAATCGGAGCTTTCCAATAACCTTGAAGCCCAACCACCATGAACACCAGAGCCTCAGAGGCAATGTCAGCTTCATTTATCCGATCTCCCATGTCCACAAATCCAGACATTGTTTGTGTCTGAGGATCATATTGAACATGCTTTTTGATGGCCATGGCATCCAGCATCAAAGAGACACATCCGTATTTGGCCTCATCTGCTTTGCGACGTTGCTCCAGCATGTCCAACATCATTTTATTTAGACCAGGTTTGGCATCAACAGAGCTCAGCCACCTTAGTAAAATAAAAAAGTAAAAATTTAACCATACAATCATTTAAACACTAAGCATCCCTACTGAAAACACTTGGCATCCCAAAAATAGATGCCATTGCACTAAAAAGTTAAAAATGTAAGCCTTTTTCAGCAAGTTCTACAATTCATGGTAACACAATATGTAGCGCTTAAGTTTCTCCAAGTGATTTAGTTTACAGTCAAACATAATGAAGAATACCTTTGCAATGATCTCGGATGTGGGAGGCAAATATGCAGAGTGTCTCTCAGATAGTGATATGCCTTTGGCCCATGCAAATGGAGCGTAAGGGCAAACTCTCTCTGGGCCTTGGTGTACTTGCTGCCCTGCCTCGACAACAGTTGAACTGGAAGATCTGAAAAACAGTTAAGAGTGATTTAGTGGGTGTCATTTCACCAAAGAACATAAAATACCCTATATACTATGTATTCAATGTAATATTTTTAATTTACCCGAGTAGCATTCAAGCTTGTCTTTTAGCTCTTCATTGATGAGATTTTTCTCCTTCAGTTCCTCTAGAAGAGACAGCATGCTTTTCTTGGCCCTCCTTTCTCTTGCCAAGGCATTCGATTTCTCCCTCTGCAATTTCCTCACTCTAGCTGAGGCTTCATTAAGTTTGGCATATATAGCCTTGGGGCAAGGAGGCAGTGAATACGGGTGGTCAGTGGCCTGCCGCTTGCAGCACTTTCGCCTCTTTGCAGTGGCTTCCAGTTGCTTTGCAAAAATATACAAATATATAAATAATATTAATGTGGAATTTAACAGTTTAAAAAAAAATAATTATTCACTTATCAATTGTGTGAATCAATTAATACTCACAACATCAGACTGAGCTTTATCCTGAGACAGGTCCATTGCCAGGTTGTCTTCTATTCTTCTAGAGGTGTTTGAGCCTCTTGTTTTTACAAGCTAAAATAAACAAAAGTAGAGTGTCTAAAATGTGCTATGTAAAGAACAACACATTGTTTATTGCTAAATTTGCAGAAAGAAATACTAAACTGTGACATTTAACCACATATTTATATATACAGTAGTTTATAGACATATCAATCTTATACATCTTGAAATCTTGTAGGTCGATGATACATACCTTTTGAAGATGCGATGGAAAATTGAAAAGTGTTGGAACAACACTATCTTTTAATCTAACAGTCTGCCCTGTCCGATCGAAGTCCTCAGAACTGAAGTGATCACTGCAGAGCAGTGTCCTGTCCAGGGCAACAAAACCCTCTCTTCTCAGGGCAACTTCCCACTGCCGCCTCCTCTCTCTGGTTTTGGGAAACCTTAAAAACATGAAGAAGATGGTCATTATTTTCCACACTTCCTTTCTTTACCTTTGAATTATAGTAATGACAATTATACACATATATCATACTTTTGGTGTGCTTGCATTTACTTTTGGTACAATAAAACAGCTATTAAAAATTGTGTCCAAAAGAAACACTAAATCATACATCATAATTTATATAAAGATACTTTTACAAGCCGTATACCATACCATACCATTTTATTTATAGAGCACTTAAAACAACAACAAGGTCAACCAAAGTGCTGTAAATATATATTATGTCATTATTATGTAAATATATATTATGTATAATATTATGTCAATAATATTATCTCACATTTTGGTGTGTAGCATGACCAATAATGTGCACTGATCCAAAATATAACTATGATTATTCTAATTAAAGTAATAATACTGTCACAGAGTCTTACTTGTGAAATGTGATCCCAAGGTTTCTTGTTTTGATGTTACGCCTATTGGAGCATCCATAGGCTGCACAAAAGTCAGGCATCTTGTCAAAGAGTATTTCTGTAAAACACAAAGCAGTAATTAGTGTTGAACATACCAAACCGCTTGGAAATCATGTGCAGCTTTAGTTCAGTTAAAAACAAAGAGCTCCTAGTGATCTAAGAATGCTGGGGAAATATTTGGAATACTGTACTAGCTAGCCCTTAATCAAAGGCTCTTGTTAATAGTATGCTAATAAATACAATCAATACAATTTAGCACTTTGAGATTTTTATTAATGAAAAGTGCATTATAAATGGAATTCATTATTATTATTATTATTACAATCATGATCAAGATAGTCATTTACAGTAGTTTGTAATAAAATAGTTATTGGTGTAATAAAAACAGATTCTAGATTCTCGATGAGTGTGACACCCAAAACATGAATAAAACGTTTTAAAAAAGACAAAAGTGCTGTCTGACTACCAAAGAAATCATAGCCACGTTAATAACGTTTTTAAAAAGATAAACCGTTTGTAAATCCGTCAAGATTACAGCGAGTTAAGAGTATTTTTGTTTGTGTAAACCCCTCACCTCCATTCAGTTTCAACAGCTGCAGCTAATGTTGCTGTCTGTCGCAAGATGGCTGCCACGTGACGACGCCGGAGACTCCGCCTCAGCTTATCTAGTGTTTATTATATCTATGTGCTTGGGGGCTATGTACACGAAGCGCTTGCACCGGGGGATCACAGCGGGTGTGCGGCCAAAAGTTGCGCAATGTTTGCTCACTCAACGGGGGGTAAAAGACATCCGACGGGCCGACGGCCCAAGTATAACAAGGCCTTAGCAGGACTGTTCAACTAATGCCCCTTTTCCACTTGGTGGCCCGGGTCGGATGTGACGTCATATTTGCGTGCCGAACGCGCGTTGGAGAGCATTTCCACCTCACAGATGCGCGGCGCCGCGCCAAGATTCCGGACTCATCTCATAGCAGGTCCGAGGCCGGCTGGCCCCGAACCGTGGGGAGGAGGCTGGACTGAGTTTGAGGAAGTGGCTGCCGCGAGGGAGCAAACACCGAAGGACTTTACAAGATTAACACGGTAAAAACAATTATTTGTATTTAAAATTACAGCAAACATGTGTCTTAAGCCGAACTATTCCTTAATAATTTCACGTTGTTGTCAAAACGGCAGGATTTAAAAAAGTAGTTTCGCCACGTGCACGCGCGCGCCCGCGCGCGCACGTGAGCCGTCTTTATTTCTATAATGTAGCTAAATAAACGCTTTAAAAAATATATTTCATAGCTGACGTTATATCAAGAGGGTGCTTGAGCTTAACAGTTCCTTAATAATTTCACGTTGTGGTCAAATCAGCTGGATTTAACAAAGTAGGTCGACACGTGCACATCACATGCACGCGCGGGTGGGGTCGATCGGCGTTCTTTCTTTTAAATGTAGCTAAATAAAAGCTTAAAAAATATATTTCATAGCTGGCTTTATACCACGAGGGTTCCTCAGGTTAACAAGTCCTTAATAATGTCACGTTGTGGTCAAATCTGCTGGATTTAAATTGATTTGTTTTGACTAATTCCAAACCTATCACATGTGCTACGAAAATAAATTATTAAAAAATCGAATTTTAATTCAAATAACTCCAACAGCTTACAGTATGTACATGAACATGTTGTGATTACATTTTGTTAGTCCATCCATCCATCCATCCATCTTCTTCCGCTTATCCGGGGTCGGGTCGCGGGGGTAGCAGCCTAAGTAGGGAGGCCCAGACTTCCCTCTCCCCAGCCACTTGGAGCAGCTCCTCCGGGGGAATCCCAAGGCGTTCCCAGGCCAGCCGAGAAACATAGTCCCTCCAGCGCGTCCTGGGTCTTCCTCTGGGTCTCCTCCCGGTGGGACATGCCCGGAACACCTCACCAGGGAGGCGTCCAGGAGGCATCCTAACCAGATGCCCGAGCCACCTCAACTGGCTCCTCTCGATGTGGAGAAGCAGCGGCTCTACTCCGAGTCCCTCCCGGATGACTGAGCTTCTCACCCTATCTCTAAGGGAGAGTCCAGACACCCTGCGGAGAAAACTCATTTCAGCCGCTTGTATCCGAGATCTCGTTCTTTCGGTCATAACCCAAAGCTCATGACCATAGATGAGGGTGGGAACGTAGATCGATCGGTAAATTGAGAGCTTTGCCTTTTGACTCAGCTCTCTCTTCACCACGACAGACCGGTACAGCGCCCGCTTCACTGTTTTGTTCACTGTTTTGTTAGTTTGAAAAATATTTGCTTTGTGGTTTCTGAGATATAAGATATAATGTGTTAAATACTAGTAGAAAAATAAAGCTAGGTCGACACACTTATGTCTATTAAAATCGAATTTTAATTCAAATAACTCCAACAGCTTAAAGTATGTACATGAACATGTTGTGATTACATTTTGTTAGTTTGAAAAATATCTGCTTTGTGGTTTCTGAGATATAAGATATAATGTGTTAAATACTAGTAGAAAAAAAACAAGCCAGGTCGACACACTTATGTCTATAAAAAAATCGAATTTTAATTCAAATAACTTCAACAGCTTATAGTGTGTACATAAACATGTAGTGATTACACTGTGTTGGTTTGAAAAATATCTGCTTTGTGGTTTCTGAGATATAAGATATAATGTGTTAAATACTAGTAGAAAAAAAACAAGCCAGGTCGACACACTTATGTCTATAAAAAATCGAATTTTAATTCAAATAACTTCAACAGCTTACAGTGTGTACATAAACATGTAGTGATTACACTGTGTTGGTTTGAAAAATATCTGCTTTGTGGTTTCTGATATATTTGATATATGTATATATATCTTATAAAATATATCTACATATAAAACTGTTTCTAGACTGAATTACCGGTAACCATGTTTTTCTTTTTTTACAGTTAAGACGAAGAAGTCAACACCAGAATTTATCAACTTTTGTCAGAGTCAGAGTCAGAGAGTCTTTATTGTCATTTGCACCGCATGTGGTACATGAGATGAAAACGAGATTATGTACACGAGGTCCCAGTTACATCCAACAACAAATGAAAGAGAAAAACAGTAATAACATCGAGAACTAACTAAGAAAAACATCAACTAGTAATACACTAAGCCTAATATAGTGGGAATAAACAGCAGCACGAACATGAGTTTGTATGAGCAGATGGTCACAGATGAACACAGATGAACACAGCAACAAGAAAACATATCAGCATCACCATGATGTGATATTTTGCAGTGTTTATTTTAATTTTATTTTTATTTATTCATGAGTCTAACAGCCTCAGGGTAGAAGCTGTTCCTCAGTCTAGTGGTTCTACACTTGATGCTCCTCAACCTCCGTCCTGAGGGGAGTGGGGCAAAGAGTGAGTGTGCTGGATGAGTGAGGTCTTTCATGATACAGGTGGCTCTTTTCCTGCATCTGGAGGTGTAAATGTCTGTGATGGTGGGGAGACTGACTCCAACAGACTTCTGTGCAGCCTTCACCACTCTCTGCAGAGCTTTCCTCTCTTCAACTGTGCAGCCTCCATGCCACACGTTGATGCTGGAGCACAGGATGCTCTCCACTGCACACCTGTAGAACGAGGTGAGAACTGGGCTGCTCAGACCGGCTCGTCTCAGCCGTCTGAGGAAGTAGAGTCTCTGATGACCTTTCTTGATCAGGCTGGTGGTGTTGTTGCTCCAGCTGAGGTTATCATTCATGTGTACACCCAAGTATTTGTAGCTGGAGACCACTTCCACTGCAGACCCACCTATTATCAGTGGGGCATGGGTGTGTTTGTTCCTTCTGAAGTCCACAATCATCTCCTTTGTCTTCTTCACATTCATGTGAAGATTATTCTCTTTGCACCAGCTCTCCAGGTGTTTGTGGTTTCTGAGATATAAGATATAATGTGTTAAATACTAGTAGAAAAATAAAGCTAGGTCGACACACTTATGTCTATTAAAATCGAATTTTAATCGAATTTTAATTCAAATAACTGTCTTCTGGAGGAAGCACAGACAACAAGAAAAAAATCATTTAGGTGTATGCAGTATTTATTTTTGTGCTTTTTTCACTTCTTAGTTTTCATAATAAACTTTTTTTTCTTAAGTGGTCTCATTGAACAATAATTTCCTAAACATATTTTACAATGTTAAGTGTGTACAGTATAGTGTTTGTTTAAAAACATACTGGAAGTTAAGAATATTTTCCATTTGCATTTGACCTTTAAAGAATCATAAGAAAAAAGATTATTAGATTTGAACAGCCATCCATCCATCCTTCCTGATGTCGTGTCATGGGTAGTGCAGCAGCTTTTCCAAGGATGCACAGACGTCAAATACGTCAACATCAACCCATCCATCCATCCATCCTTCCTGATGTCGGGTCGTGGTGCAGCAGCTTTTCCAAGGATGCACAGACGTCGCCATCAACACCGATGAAGCTGTTCTTGGATGCCTAAACGAGTTTCCTGATCAACAAACATTTAATTATTAATACTTTGTTTTTACGTTTAAAGAAACATGCTTTTAATGTTTAACGGACAGTTTAAACCAAATTATCCATTTGCATTTGACTTTGAATTATCCCTGACAAAATATTACCGTTTAAATTTAATGAAATACAAACATTTAATATTACAGGGCCAATTGAAACCTAATTAATTCCTAATCTGTACCTTACTGTAAAAATAGTTTAACTGATTACAGGGCAGTGCGATCGATGTGTTAAGCAATGTTAACAGGATCCTTGTGCATATATGAGAATAATCTTTATTATAAAGAAACAAAATGGAAAACACATGGGTTTAAAACAAGCTGAAAAGTCTATAAAGTAATATTAGAGCATTAAATAGCTCAAGGGACATTACCGCCAACAGGTGGTGAGACAAGGTCTTGCAGGGTGTTCTTCTTCTAACGTTTAGTGGTGGCTAGTAAATAGCTTGAGGTAACACTACCGCCACCACGTGGTAGGACGAGTGAGATTCTACACCCCGCCCACAGAAGGGCTGCAGTAAGTGAATGGAAACAAACCTACATGTGAGCCGAGCCGAACTGAACCAGACCGGACCAGACTGAGCCGCTCTGGGCCGAGCAAGTGGAAAAGGGGCATAAACTGCTCAGGGGGCCAGTTACTGAAAGTCCTGAGCATTTCATTGCATTGTTGACCTTGTCTTGATTTGCATATGACTAATACACCAAACCTGAACATCCAGCAATTAAAGTCATTATGTAAATAAACCAAGTATTTCAATGATCTGTTACCTTTTAAATTTGTTTATTTTGTTGCATCGAATCATACATGCAATAAACAGAACCCAAAACCCAATCTCAGAACAACGTTTAAAAAAAATATATATATATACATGTATATATATATACACATATAATTATTTTTATTTGTTTTCCCCCAGGGGTGTTGAGTTAAAATTTAGGTGTGCTAGAGCACCCCCATAAAGAGGCTAAAATCACCACTGGTCAGTATATTGCTGCAACATTTTCAGGCCAAATGCAACAAATTTTAGTTTTATTGAAAAAATGTTCTTAGAAAGTTTTTAACTGCAGGCAGTGTCTTGTTTTCCTTATCATCAGTGCATTTTGAGCATTATTGGTTTAAAAAAAAAATAAGAGTTACAGCCACAAAACAGGACAGGGTTTTTATTGTTTATACACTTCTCAAGAAACATAATTTACACCCGTACACACCAATTAGATTTAGAAAGTAATATACTGTACTCCAAAAACACATTAATAACAGTACGGTATATGCGGATGTATGTGTGAGTGGCTCAGTTCCTTCACGAGTATCAGAACTAATAGTTTCATATCAGGCCAGCGTTCAGTTCTCATTTTTAACCTGTCAATGTCAACATGTTGATGAGAAAGATGGACATTTGCTCTCACGTTGTTCACTGGTGTGTGATCGTCATGTGCTAAAATGATTTACAGTGCTTTTAGTGTTTGAAAAGGAAAACACAAGTGTATGCAGTCCTTCTAACATGAACAGTTTGTTTGTAGATTAACGTGTTTGATTTAGAGCCAAAGGATGCAGTACGAATAATCCAGCAACAAATTAGAATTACCGGTAAATCATTCTTCAAGCTTGGACTACTTGTTTTTAGCAGTTTGTGCTTGATTTAGCCTTGGCTAACTGAGAAAAGTGTACGATGTTTTGTTTCTTAATAAATAAAAAAAGTTGGATCACTATGCCCCACCAAGAAAAAATAGGAATTCTTATCTTGCGTTGCACAAACGCCTTTCTGTTTACCTACTTCCACTTTCATACTGAGTAATAATTAAAAGCCGCAATTGGTTCTTTTATAACGCGCAATGTGGACTTAATGCTCTCAGAAACAACTTGGGAAAGATTGGAATTTTTTATTTATTTGTGCTGAGACAAAAAAAAAAGGCCTAATCGTGAGAGTGTCAGTAAACAAAAAGTGAATCGATAAAACCATTCAACATAGTTAATTCTGTGATGAGCTGCTTCTTTAGTATATAGTATCTTTCAATATTTGATTTTCTGACTAAACAATGAGATGATAAATTAAAAAATTACCATCATGGCAAATAGTTGCAAAGTGCAAACCTGTCATAACCTGCAGGTTTAATAAAAAGCATCTTTCGTCAGCTTCCAGCGAAAGATCATTACAACCCTCTGTTAAATCACACACAAAGAATTTCTGCATTTATTTACATGCATTTATTAAAGTTTGCATGTAGTGTGCAGCTCCAACAGTGCTGAGCAACGAGCAGAGCGGCAGCTTCAATATCTCAGAGTGTGTGGGAGATGCCGTTTCCTTTTCTTTATTTTAGACATTGTTACAATGTGTCTTTCTTTGTCTGATAGTCACATAATTTATAGATATTTTTTTTTTTAAATGGTTAAATCCACCTTTTTCCAACACTGTGCATTCTCACTTTCATACCCACTCAGCTCCAATGTCTGGCCGCATATGGAAATTTGCATGCTCAGATTCTGTTTACCTTTTTCCAACACTGTGCATTCTCACTTTCATACCCACTCAGCTCCAATGTCTGGCCGCATATGGAAATTTGCATGCTCAGATTCTGTTTACCTTCTGTTTTGCCAATCAAATGACCTACAATTGTTTATTCGTGCGCACAGCCAGACACCTAAGTGTAAATGTCGTGGAGCAATAGAAAGAGAAAAGCCAGACAAGCTGACTTGTTCAGCTGAAAGCGGCACAGATTAGGCACGGATCGTCATACTGCTCAGGTTTTAGTTTGTTTGTTTGGGCTGACTGATAGCCCATCAATCACCATGTGCTCTGCATGGTTGTGTTCGGTTTGGAGTGTTGTTGCGTCACTCGGAGCCATCTTTATCATTACCGTCATCCGCCGCCGCTGCAGCCGCCCTCAGGTACCGTCACCTCCATGGCAAACTATTAGTTTTAATACCTGAATTTAGTTCTTGGTTAGTCATGTTTGACAGCAAGTTTTTATTTAAGTTACGGAAACTTATCTACTGTCTTCAAGGTGTGTTTTAATGTCCACAGCTTCTAAATCTACACGCAATATGTTTGTTATTTCTCAACAGCTTGGATGGTGCTGGCTCTTACCGTCCACGGCTCATATTAACCAGCTGCTGGTGAGAACGTGTTGTCCACTTACCAAGCTGTAGCTTGATGCCCACTGTCTTAAAATGATGACAAAATATGAGAGACTATCCGGTTCAAGCCTCGTCTGATGGTCTGCTAATTGTAAATCCTGTCAACTTTCCTCTAAGCACAAGCCAAACATTTTAATTTTCATGGATGCAATTTAGTTTAATTACAGTACTAAGGGAGTGTTAGGAAATGCAGGGGGATTTCCTGCCTCCAGGCTGCTTCACTTTTAACTTCAAACCACAACGAATCCGTCTGTGCTCACTAAAATTCCAAAGAAATTATTTATCTCACAACTTAAGGGTTTAATTTATGATTTCTACACAATAAATCAATTTGCAGCAGCCAAACCGCCTGATTCACAAACTGTTTAGACTGGCTGTTCACTGAGAGCTGATTTAGATGACCTCACTTCTAACAAGTTTCCATCATGTGATTTCCACAACTTGTGAGTACCTATTATTGTTGAGTTGTTCTCAATCCTCCACTGGTTCAGAGAAAAGAAGAAGAAAAAAAAAAAAACTCCATGTGACTCTTCAGACACAGTTAACCATAGATAGTCATCCGATTTTATGAATTTTCCTCAGGTCCAGATTATGTGACATGAGTGATATGTCTCCTTCTATGGTCCTCTCCTCGCTTGTCTTATCCTCCTTCTCGCTGCTGCTTCTGCTGCTCTTCTTCTCCACTTGTTCTGTTTGGAGACATAATATTAGTTCTCCTGGTGTTCACAGCCTGGAAGAAATCTGTGAGTGTGATCGCCTGTTCGATAGTTTGTAACAAAATGTACCTTTCAAACCTGACCAGAGGGAATTGTATTATTTAAGCTCCTGTCCGGTTGTTTCCTCTGCTGCCGTGTCTCAGCGCTGTTTGAACTCCCAGAATACAATGCAGATATTTTCCATCTGATGTAATGCTTTTGCTTCATGTTTAATTATTTTACTTTGTCACATTATTGTTTATTAAACTGAATACATTTTTATTTTATTTATTTATTTTATTCATTTTAAATATAAAACACAAAAAAGACAATTACAAAGTATATGAAGAAAAAAACAGATTTAAAATGAAAGGAGGCAGAAGAAGAATAAAATTCTTATTTATCTGCCCCTTCTTTAAACAAAAATCTATTCAAACAATCAGTTCAAACAATGATTATCCATGAACAAAATTACCGTAATTACTCATAACAATTTGCCGATTTATAGTACATTTAGTATTTTAACATTTATACATATCTTTCTAGGAATTTCTTCCTAATCATTTTCTTAAATAAAGACATAGACTTAGCTTTTTTGACATAATTTTCCATAACAATGAAAAATTGTTAAACAATTAGTTTAACCATAAACCTATTCCATATATTAAAGTAAACCGACACTTTAAACAAGTTATATACTGTGGTTTAACAAAAGTGTCTGTTCCCTTGAGATTATAACAACTTTTCCTTATTACAAAATGCTTTTTAATATTTGAAGGTAATGTGTAATTTTGTGCTTTATACATTAATAAAAAAATATTATATTCCACCAGATCGTAAAACTTCAGTTGTTTCATTTTACAAAATAATATACTTGTAGGGTGACAATAATGCATTCTTGTTATAATTCTTATAGCTCTTTTTTGTAGGATAAAAATAGGCTTTGTTATAGTTTTGCATGCTGTTCCCCAAACATCAACACAATAAATTAAATGTGGTACTATAATTGTATTATACAGCAAATACAAGGCTTTATCATTCAATAAATCATTTTTTTTATAATACTGCTGTGGATTTGGATATTTTAGTTTTAACAGAATTGATGTGCTGTTTCTATGACATTTTATCGTCAATGATTACACCCAAAAACTTCATTTCACTCACTCTACATATTTCAACACCATCAATTTTGAAAGGAACAACAGTAGTTATCTTTTTTTTACTAAAAATCATATAATTAATTAGTTTTATCAATGTTCAATGATAACTTATTTAAATTAAACTAAGTTTGTATGTTAACAAACTCTTTCTTCATACAGTCGATCATCTGTTCCAAGTCATTACCCGAATAAAAGAAAGTAGTGTCATCAGCAAAAAGAACACATTTAAGGGTACCTGACACATTCATCAAATCATTAATATACTGTATAAAATAAACAACTTAGGTCCAAATACAGAGCCTTGTGGTACTCTACTTGAAACACTACAGAGATCTTATATAATCTATTTGGACAAACTGTATTCTGTCTTGCAAATAACTACGTATCCACTGCAACACAGGTCCTCTAATACCATATTTATCTAATTTTTCAAGCAGAATAGTGTGGTCGATTGAATAAATGCCTTTTTTAGATCTACAAACACACTTACACAGTATTGTTTTTGATCGACAGCTGTAGTAGGCTAACATATTCCATCAACTCCATAAGGGCCATGGAAGTTGAGTTATTTGATCTGAACCCATATTGACTATTACTTAAGATATTATGTTTATCGAGAAAAGAATCAAATCTAGTTACCGGTACAAATAATTTTTCTAAAATTTTTGAGAATTGTGGCAACAAAGATATAGGTCTGTAATTGTTATATAGACATTTGTCACCATTCTGGAAAAGAGGAACCACTTTGGCTATTTTTCAATCAATCAATCAATCAATCAATCAATCAATCAATCAATCAATCAAGCAATTTATTCATTTCAAATAAAAAAAAACACAAGAATACTGTTTACAAAAAACACAATATAAAATCAAAAATACATGAAATGAAAGGAGGCAGAAGAAGAAAAAATCTTGTCATATCTGCCCCTTCTTCAACGAAATTAATTCATACAATCAATTCAAACAGCAATCACAAAAAAATAAGATTATAAATGATTTCTCACATAATACCATATATAGTAGTTTGTATAAGATCTAATTTATGAATATTTGTTCAAAATTTTTATTTTAATCATTTTCTTAAATATAGGTATTGATTTTGCAATTTTAATAGGTTCCAAACCATTCCACAGTCTTATTCCTTGTACTAAAGTAGACCTACTCTTTAAACGTTGCACGTTTTGATGATCCAAACAGACCAGCTAGCACCAGACTCACCTCATCACCAGATGAAGAGCATCTCAGGGTGTCCGCAGCAGAAGTGAGAGGCAGTCTCAGAAAGATTAATCCTCATAAAGCAACCGGACCAGACAACATCCCAGGGAAAGTTCTGAAGGAATGTGCGGACCAGCTCTGTGAGGTGCTGGCTGACATCTTCACCACCTCACTTGCACTGGAGTCAGTTCCCACCTGCCTGAAGACCGCGACCATCATCCCAGTCCCAAAGAGCTCCACAGTGACTGGTCTGAATGACTATAGACCGGTGGCCCTCACCCCGATAGTCGCTAAATGTTTTGAGAAACTGGTCATGTCCCACATCAAGGCAACCGTCAACATCAACGAGGACCCTCATCAATACGCATACCGTGAGAACCGATCAACAGAGGACGCCATTTCTTCCGTGGTCCACACTGCTCTCACCCACCTGGATCAGAAGGACTCATACGTGCGTCTGCTCTTTGTGGACTTCACATCTGCCTTCAACACCATGATCCCCCAAACTCTGATAGACAAACTATCTACACTTGGACTAAGCCCCTCTATTTGTAACTGGATACTAGACTTCTTAACAGACAGACCACAGTCCGTGAAGATCCACAACTTCTCCTCCTCCACCATAACCCTCAGCACTGGCTCTCCTCAGGGATGTGTGCTGAGCCCCCTTCTGTTCACTCTGCTCACATATGATTGTACAGCCACACTTCCAGGCTGTCATATTGTTAAGTTTGCAGATGATACAGCGGTGGTGGGATGCATCACAAACAATGATGAGTCCAGCTACAGACAGGAGGTGGAACACCTGGAGAGCTGGTGCAAAGAGAATAATCTTCACATGAATGTGAAGAAGACAAAGGAGATGATTGTGGACTTCAGAAGGAACAAACACACCCACGCCCCACTGAAAATAGGTGGGTCTGCAGTGGAAGTGGTCTCCAGCTACAAATACTTGGGTGTACACATGAATGATAACCTCAGCTGGAGCAACAACACCACCAGCCTGATCAAGAAAGGTCATCAGAGACTCTACTTCCTCAGACGGCTGAGACGTGCTGGTCTGAGCAGCCCAGTTCTCACCTCGTTCTACAGGTGTGCAGTGGAGAGTGTCCTGTGCTCCAGCATCAACGTGTGGCATGGAGGCTGCACAGTTGAAGAGAGGAAAGCTCTGCAGAGAGTGGTGAAGGCTGCACAGAAGTCTGTTGGAGTCAGTCTCCCCACAATCACAGACATTTACACCTCCAGATGCAGAAAAAGAGCGACCTGCATCATGAAAGACCTCACTCATCCAGCACACTCACTCTTTGCCCCACTCCCCTCAGGACGGAGGTTGAGGAGCATCAAGTGTAGAACCACTAGACTGAGGAACAGCTTCTACCCTGAGGCTGTTAGACTCATGAATAAATAAAAAATAAAAATAAAAAAAAAAAATAAACACTGCAAAATATCACATCATACTGATGCTGATCTGTTTTCTTGTTGCTGTGTTCATCTGTGACCATCTGCTCATACAAACTCATGTTCGTGCTGCTGTTTATTCCCACTATATTAAGCTTAGTGTATTACTAGTTGATGTTTTTCTTAGTTAGTTCTAGATGTTATTACTGTTTTTCTCTTGCATTTGTTGTTGGATGTAACTGGGACCCCGTGTACATAATCTCGTTTTCATCACATGTACCACATGCGGTGCAAATGACAATAAAGACTCTCTGACTCTGACTCTGAAACTGGTTTTGTGTTGTGGCATAACAAAAAGATCTGTTCCCTTGAGATTATAAGTACTAGTCCTTTTTACAAAAAGCATTTGGATATTTGAGGGTAAATTGAAATTCTGAGCTTTGTATAATACTAAAAGAATATTATAGTCAACCAAATCATAAAACTTCAACAACTTCAATTCGTAAAACAAAACATTTGATGGATGACAGTAATGTTTTCTTGCTATAATTCTTATGGCTCTCTTCTGTAAAATAAAAATAGGTTTGGTTACAGTTTTGCATGCTGTACCCCAAACATCTATACAGTAAATTAAGAGCGGGAGTATAATTGTATTGTATAACAAATATAGTGCTTTATCATTTAGTAGATCTCTAACTCTATATAGCACTGCAATGGACCTAGATATTTTAGTTTTTACAAAATTTACGTGTTGTTTCCAAGACAACTTCTCATCAATAATTACACCCAAAAACTTCACCTCACTTACCCTGCATACTTCAAAATCGTCAATCTTAAAAAGAGCATCAATCGTTAGCTTTTTCTTACTAAATATCATATAATTGGTTTTAACTAGATTTAATGATAACATGTTTAACTTAAACCAATACTGTATTTTTACAAACTCAGAATTTATCAACTCAAACATTTGTTCCAAGTTTTTACCTGAACAAAAAAAAGTAGTGTCATCAGCAAAAAGAATACATTTAAGGATACTAGACACCTTCATTAAATCATTCACATATAAAATAAATAACTTAGGTCCAAGAACAGAGCCCTGTGGTACTCCAGATGATACATTTCTTAAACCAGATCTTACATCTTCGATTTGAACAAACTGTTTTCTGTCTTTTAAATAACTAGATATATAATAATAATAATAATAATAATTGTCTAATCTTGTCATCTGCGTATGTTTCCCATACACAGACGAAATTCGTCTCTGCATTTAACCCAACCACCTACCAGGCGGTGCAGTGAGCAGCCATAGAAGGCGCTCGGGGAGCTGGAGAAATAGGTGTGCACTCATAGACACCCCAAGATGTGTAGTGGCCGGGACGCGAACCCGCGTCCTTCGGGTCCCAAGTCAAACGCCTTAACCACTACACCATCTTGGCTCCCACTGTAATGCAGGTCCTCTAATACCATATTTTTTCAATTTATCAAGTAAAATGGTATGGTCAATGGTGTCAAATGCTTTTTTTAGATCAACAAATATACTTGTACAATTTAGCTTTTGATCAACAGCTGTGGTAACTTGTTCCATTAATTCCATTAGAGCCATGGATGTTGACTTATTTGATCGAAATCCATATTGACTATTACTTAGAATGTTATTTTTTCCAGAAATTTGTCAAGTCTAATTACAAAAAGTTTTTCTAAAATTTTCGAAAACTGTGGCAACAAGGAAATAGGTCTATAGTTGTTAAATTCACTTTTATCACCATTTTTGAATAATGGAATTACCTTTGCTATCTTCATTCTATCTGGAAAAAGTCCAGTTGAAAAAGACAAATTACATATATATTGAAATGGTTCAATAACATGACACATTATTTCCTTAACCACCATCATATCCATGTCTTCACAGTCTTTCGATTTTTTGTCGGTACACCTGTTAACTACATTCATTATTTCATCTTTGTCAGTTCCTTTTCGATTTTTTGTCGGTACACCTGTTAACTACATTCATTATTTCATCTTTGTCAGTTCCCTTTAGGAACATACTGTTAACACAATTTTCGATCAAATAACTCACATTGTCCCCCATTTTTGGTATGGCAGCCGCAAGGTTGGGTCCAACATTCACAAAGTAATTATTAAATTCATTTACAATTTCATGATCATCCAGTATTTCTTTGTTATTTACCACATAATGTTGGGAAAGATCCACGCTAACCTTGTTTTTCTTTTTTAGAACACCATTCATTACCCGCCATGTTGCCCTCATATCACCACCACATTTATGTAACAATTCACTATAATACTCTCTCTTATGTTTCCGTATGATCCATGTTAACTTGTTCTTGTACACTTTATATTTGTTTTCCGCCTCGAGTGTTCTGGATTTCAAAAAACAAGAGTACAGATAGTTCTTTTTTTTTTTTACAAGCATTTTCTAGACCATTTGTCATCCAAGGTTGATTAATGGTAATTTTCTTTGTATTAATTTTTTGCACACAATTTATTTTATACAAAACCTCCAAAATATTCATAAAGATTTCATAAGATGAATTCACATCGTCCACATACACATCATCCCAATTTTGTTTATCCAAATCATCTTTGAATCTATCTAAGTGTTTTTTTATGTGTTTATAATTTTGTTTTTTAGGTTGATTCTTTTCAAGGGAATTTCAACATTTTTGTAAATTGAGAAAATAGGTAAATATCGCTCAAGTCATTCATCAAGATACCACCCAACACCTCACCATCTGTAATATTAATAAAAATATTATCGATTATTGTTGCACTGTGTGAAGTGATTCTTGTTGGATTGGTTATCATTGGAAAAAAACTCAAACTGCTCATTGAATCCATAAATGTGCTGATTTCATTTGAGTCGGCCACTGTCCCCAGGTCAATGTTAAAATCACCACACAGAAAAACTTTTTTGTTACAACTATTACCCAGAACTTCCAGCATTTTATCAGTGAACAATTCTATTTTAGTTCCAGGTGATCTATATACACAACTTATTATTATATTTTTATCTTTCATATTTATTATTTCTACTGTTATCATTTCCATTAAATTGTCTATAGCCATAGACAGTTCACTTTTTATTCTACACTTTATATCATTTTTTTCCAAAAAAGGGTTACCCCTCCACCTTTTTTATTTTTTCTATTCATGTGATCTTAAGGGCGAGATACACTCGCGCGTCCTCACGATACGCCAATACGCAGCGTACGTATGCCCCGTACGCAGCGTAGCCCCGCGTAGCCCCTCAGGGCAAGTACGCGCAAAGGTATTTTTTTACTACGCATACGCGATTCGCATACGCGATGCGCGGTGTCTGACCTAAACTTCCCCGGCTCCGGACTGTTTTGTATGTTACACAAATGAAATAAATTCCTCTTTTTTATCGCTGATCGGGCCTTTTCTTTTGTTTTTTTGCCTAAAGTCAAGTAACCGCTTCTTCCTCCGTTCACTCGATGAATGAAATGAATGAATTCAGGTCCTACCTGGGTGCGCGATGTTTTATATATTCCCTGGTGGGCTGTGGGCTGCAGGAAAAGCACTCCCTGTTATTATTTTTATTTCTGAGAGAACTTTTTATAACATATATAGTAGAAAGACCGTATCAGAACACCGCAGAAGTCTGAGCGAGCTGCTCACGATAGGTTTCACTTTGAGCTGACTGAAATCTGTCAATCATTTCAGTAGGCGTGTCAAAGTGACCAATCAGCGAGCTCAGTTGAGTCCTCTCCGTGGAGCGAAAAACTACCGGAAGTGACGATCGGAAGTGACGGTACGGAGGAAATGACGTAGAATTTGGAGCGAAAACACGAGAATCTACGCGAGAACATCAGCCGAGCTGTAGCAGAGGCTCCGTATACGCGCGTATACGGGCATATACGCGCGTATACGGAGTCTGCTTCACTGTATCTCGGCCTTTAGTTATACCCTTCAATGTAGGCACTGTTTGAGTTTTCATCGTTTAACCATGTTTCTGACAAGGCTACTATGGAGAAAGTTTTATTAAATGTTTTTAAATAGTCTGATATCTTAGATATGTTTGCATTAAAGGTTCAGTATGCAGTTTCTGTAGAACTGCAGCAGTTAGAAATATTTTCAACAGGCAAAGCATTCTGATCCCTCCCCCTCAGAGCCATATGTGGCTCTGCCCCCTTGTGGTCTGTTGAATTTCAAATTCAAGCTCTGTTTTTATTGGCTGATTCAAATTCAAGCTCTGTTTTTATTGGCTGGTTACAAACTCTGTTTTTATTGGCTGGAAAATGGCGGGTCACCTTTTCTTTTTAGAAATGCTTATTTACCACCTGGAGAAGCAAGGGGACAATATTTTTTTTTAATTTTTTTCAGAGATTACCTGGCTAACATCAGTCTGTCAGGAGGTAGTGACAGAGTGAAGAAATATGTTCATAAAAAAAGCTACATACTGCAGCTTTAATGCTTCTACTATTTATGTGAATTATAGAAAGTGCTTTGTTTGTCATGTTAATGTCATTAAACTGTTCAACAATATAGTAATAGGCTACATTTTACTATACATAGTTCCCAGACACGCCCCCAGTATTGCGCAAACCGGTTTCCGCACCACATCTAAAGGCAGAGAAGGCAAGATGGCGAACAGCCAGAGCAAATTATACGGACAAAAACACGAGCTACCACAGCTTCACCAAGGAACAAGAGCAAAATGGCAGTGGTCGAGTTAAATGAGTTTGAGAAAGAAATCATGGCAGACGAATCAGACAACTTGTCACAAAGTAGTTACTCCGATATCATTAATTATTTAATTACTACAAAGAGCGCACACCGGCTTCACAGCACAGAGCTTCACAGCTTTAAATCCAAAAAAGATGTGTAAACTGTCTCAATCATATCTAACCAGCTAAAAAAAGGTTTAACTAAAATAACACACAGCCAACAAACAGTCCAGGCTGAACACGGACCAGAACCAGCACTTTGAGTGTTACCGTGTTGGAAGTTAGCATGTTGTTAGCATCTGGAGCGGAGGGTCCCTCGAGCTCAGGTCGGACGGCGTGGATCCGTCGCGGCCGCGGGGGCACGTCCCATGGGACCGACGCGTCGCCCGCACGACTTGGCTCCCGTCCTCCTTCTCCCACTGGGACGGTCTCCCCGCCGGTCCCGGTGGACCCGAGGCCGCGTTAGCGAGATGCTAAGCTAGCCACAGCATGCAAGACGGTGTCGCTAAATAAAAAAAAAAAACAGCTCTAACACACAGACAGTTGTACTCTAACATTGTTTCACAAAATGATTTATGTAGAATATTTTGTTTACCGGCCAAAAGCACGATGTCTTCTGAGCAGATCCAAGCAGAGATGGGGCGGTTGTGAGTTTCTCCGATGAGATAAATCCTTCACGTTTACTTTTTTTTGGATTAAGTGAAACCTGCGCGTTGCCCAAACGTCTACCCGACTGGAACACCCACTGACCCAACACGAAGTAACCATTGCAATTAATTAGAAATTAACACACAAAAAAAAACGTGAAAAATGAACATCCATTAGACCGCGCTGTCCCCTGCACTGCCTTTCGAAATGAGGGTCCACCCGGAAGTTAGACGGATGTGACGTCACATGGGAACTATGTATAGGAAGAAGATTTGTGTTAGTAACATCCTCAACATTATATATTTTATACTCTGATCCTTCGTACATTGTCATTTTAAATGTACAATTTCATCAGGATGTTGAACTAATGCAGTGAGATACTTCCTAACACAATTCTCATAATTCTATGTAATCATCTGAATTTATCTAAGTCATTTGATTCTTTCACCATTTTAACTTGTCCATCCTGTGTCTTGATCCAAATTTTTCCATTCCTTGTCCATGTTGAAGTGATTCTATTTTGCTTCTTTAACAGTCTTGCTTCATGAGCTAAATTACCATTTTTCTTTGTTAAATGTTCATTTATATAAACTTTAGTTCCCTGTAGTTTTTTTGCCTGCATGATAACGTTATTTCTTACTTTTCTGCTAACAAAACGAACTACAATTAATGGTTTTAGTTTATCATTTTTGCTAGGCAGGATATGGCACAAAGAAATGTCCTCCTGGATGACATCAAACTCCTTGTCCTGTAAAAAGGACACAATCTGCTCCTCCAAGGAACGTTTTTCCTGTTGAGATGCATCATCATTTACTTCATTTTCATTCTTGGCAGTAGACTTTGCACTTGATCTATTTTTAATGTCAAGTCCAGATATAACCAGGTTATCTAATTTTGAGTACTGATCCAAATTTTCCAAACGTTCTTCCAATTCTATTATTTTCTTGTCTTTTTGGCCAATTTGTAACCTTAGTTGCTTCACTTCCTCGAACAATCCCGTCAGGAGTTTCAGCTGTGCTGTTACCGTTGACAGTTCAGAACTCATGAAGTTCAAGGACTTTTTTATATCATCCAAATCTGTTGTATTTTGGTCTGTTTGATCCTTTTTTCTTTGATTGGATTTACCTGCCATCGTTCACAGATCATCTTGCCCATTCTATTTGGAAATATTCCAGATGAAAATGACAAATTACAAATATATGTAAATGGCTCAATAACATAACTTATTTATTTTACAACCATCATGTCCATATCTTCACAGTCTTTTGATCTTTTATCAGTAAATTTGTTAACTACCATCATTATTTCATCTTTGTCAGTCTCCCTTAGAAACGTGCTATTTACACCACATTTAATTAAATGACTCACATCTGTGTCCACTTTTGGTATTTTTGCTGCAAGGTTGGATCCAACATTCACAAAATAATTGTTAAACCCTTTTACGATTTCATTTTCATAGTGGATTTCCACATTATTTTCAACAAAATATTTTGAAATACCGTACCCGTACCAACCTTATTTTTATTCAGAACACTGTTCATTACTTTCCATGTCACCCTCATATCTCCACTACTTTTATGTAATAATTTTCTATAATATTCCTTCTTTTGTTTTCTTATAATCCCAACTAATTTGTTTTTATACTTTTTATATTTAGTTTCTGTATCATGTGTTCTAGACTTCAAGAAACAGGAATACAGATTATTCTTTTTTTTGCATGTGTTTTTCAGTCTTTTCGTCATCCATGGTGGATCAACAATATCTTTTTTGTCTATTATTTATTTGCACACAATTCTTGTTGTACAAAACCTCTAGCATATTCATGAACACATCATAAGATTGATTTACATCATCTACATATACAGTACATCATCCCAATTTTGTTTTTCTAAATCATCTTTTAATTTATCTAATGCTTTTTTGGATGTATTTATTGATTTATTCCTTTTTCTAATAGTTTTCTTACAACTTAGATATTTTTTATGAATTATGAAAATTGGTAAATGATCACTTATATCATTCATCAAAATACCACTTGTCACGTCACCATTTATGACATTTGTAAAAAAAAAAAAATCTATTATTGTAGCACTGTGAGATGTGATTCTTGTTGGGTTTGTTATTAACGGAAAAAAGCTCAAACTGCACATTGAATCTATAAATGTACAGTATCGATGTTATTTATATCAGTTTTGCTCCCAAGATCAATATTGAAGTCTCCACACAAGAAAACTTTATTTTTTACAACTCTTCACTAGTAACTCGTTAATTTTATCAGTGAAAAACTATTTTTTGATCCTGGTGATCGATATGCACAACTTATTAGTATGTTTTTATTATACTTATTTATTATTTCTATTGTTATCATTTCTAATATATTGTCAACAACTATAGACATTTCACTAATCTGCTCTTTATTTCACAGTTGACAAATATAGCCACTCCTCCACCCCTTTTATTTTTCCTATTCGTGTAATATAATTCATACCCTTCAATATATGCATTTTTTTATGTTTCCATCATTTAACCAAGTTTCTGACAGTGCTATCTACTACAGTAGTTCTAAACAACACAGTACTGTATTTTCTCAGCTGGAGTTACTTTGAAGCAAAATATGAACACGGCTGTTAAAGGAAAGTTTGCTCTCCATGCATGCAGAGAGGAGAGACCTGGATTTGTATCAGAATCAACAAAGCTGTGTGCGTGTCTGTTTGTGAGTGAATGTGTGTTTGTGAGTGAATGTGTGTTTGTGAGTGAATGTGTGTTTGTGAGTGAATGTGTGTTTGTGTGTGAATGTGTGTTTGTGAGTGTGTGTGTGTGTGTTTGTGAGTGAATGTGTGTTTGTGAGGCAGGACTCCTACAGTTCAATGTGTCCTTGCCAGGGACAAGGAGAGCCGTTGCTTTTGTGTGCGTCTGTGTGTGTGTGTTTGTGTGAGTTGCCAAGGGAAACCCCAATTCAACGATCCAGAGTTTAGTTAAAAAGTTATAAAACAACCAAGACCAAAAAAAAAAAGAAATAGGGGAGCGAAGGAGGGTGGGAAAGAACCTGGCAGCTCCTCAAGGTCAGGGATACCCAGCTCTGTGTGTGTGTGTGTGTTTAATACTTTTTTTAAATGGCCATTAAGCAAAGCAGTAAACTTGAGTGAATTAGCCAAAACATCCAGAGAACTCAACTGGCAGGTGCTTTCCTCCCTTTAATTTAACAGTTCAGAGCTGCTCAATCATGTGCTTAACCAGAAGACCAAATATTAATATTACACCAGCTCCTGCCATTTATAGAAAGTTGTGTTTAAACAGGTGAATGGGTGAAAGATTTGGAGCAATGAAAGCACTGGAAGTCCAGCAAAGTTAAGTCAGGTCCTCTGGACGGTTTCTTTTTTTGTTGAAACGTTTCATCTTTCATCCAAAGGACTTCATCAGTCCAAAGAGCCACAACAAACTGGCTTGCTCGCATAGTGTGCCAGCCAGTGTTATGGTGATAAGATGATTTCTGGAGTCCTCCCTCTCCATCGTCGGCTCCTCTGAGGCAGCCATGGCCAAAGTGGTTCAAAACATTAACGTTCATGCTCAATAATCCAAGTTAAAAAAACAACAAAGTTAAGTCATGTCATCTGGACTTATCACCACAACACTATGTGAGTAAGCCACGCAGGGACTGAGTTTGTTGTGGCTCCTCGGACTGATGAAGTCCTTTGGATGAAGGATGAAACATTTCAACAACAAAAGAAACCGTCCAGATGACCTGACTTTGTTTTTGTTTTTAACCTGGATTATTGAGCATGAACTCTGATTAAAAATATGTGTTAAAACCAATGACAGGTATGGTGACGTCCAATCTTCTTGTTAAATCTGTTCTTTTTTTTATTGCAGTCAGTACTTAAGAGTAAAACTTAAGCGTGGTCCCCTCAGTGTTTGTGATTTTTCCACTTTTATCTAGAGTGTGACCTTTTTCTGTCCTCATTTTGGTCTTTTTGAAATTATAAAAATATACAGGTAGTCTCCGACTTACGAGCGCTCTTACTTACGAGGTTCCGGACTTACGAGCTGGCGAACGAGCAGTAAATTTGTAAATAACATACAGAAAATACAGCACTTTTATGTGTTTTTAGATGAAAGTGTGTTAGCTAACCGTTTGGAAACAAGTTTCTGAGCATGAACTAGTATGAACATTTGTGATGAAAAACGAGTGTTCGTAGTAGCGCTAGCATACATTTTCCGACTTACGACCGAAAATCCGGACTTACGAGCGACACGTGTTTCGGGTTCCGACGTACGAGATTTCGTGTTACGAGACAGTCTTAGGAACGGAACTCGCTCGTAAGTCGGGGATCACCTGTATATGTTTGATATTAAATATATTTTGTAACTCTAACCTCCCTAAACCTAATTCAGAGTGACGCTGGACCAGTACACTGAGTTTAAATATATATATTTAGCCAGAGTATCATAAGTATGGTACACTTGTTTGAAATAAGCGACTTTAAAGATGATTTCTTCTCCATCAGACGTGCAGAAGTTCATCCCTGCTGATGGAGTTGTGAAACGTCAATGTGAAGCGCTAAAGAGAAACGGCAAGAAAGAGTGGATGTTTGTTTTCAGTTCATGATGAAGGCTTCTCCTCTGTTGTAAACAGATGGGACTTCAGTTGGGTTTTCAGTCATCACTTGTGTTATACTTTAAGGCACATCCCACCATGTTTACTTAAAAGTTGTATTTTAACTTCTTAGTCCACTTGACTTGTTCGAAGTCTGCCAGTAATGTTGTCAGGCTGATAGTTCTGTTACAGTCGTGTTTGTGGAGTGGTTGCACAGTGGAGCAGCGCACCACCACTCCAGAGTCCGTCCTTCTGAAGGTCTTTTGCATTTAAACAAACGTCCTGATTTGTGTTTCTCGTGGGAAAGCTTCGATGCGAGGTGTAACCTCTGTGTGTGTGTGTGTGTGTGTCTGCAGCACAAGTCATGGAAGAAGATAAAAACCATGGTCCAGTGGTCCCGCTGCATCATGTCCTACAAGAAGAAATATCCCTGGATTCAGCTGGCGGGACATGCAGGTGTGTGTGAACACAGAGCAGAACATGCATCGTTTCCTCGCAGAAGGTTTAAAGCTGACACGTTCTGTAAATCAGGATTGACGTTCATCTCTGCAGTCATATTATTTGTTTCTATTCTGAGTTAACAGTGTGAGACACCAGAGCTAAACAATTACAACTTTTTATTTGATCCTGTCCTGGATAATATGGCATGATAATATATTTATATGACATCTTGATCTACTGTGTTTATAACTTACTTTATTTGCTTATTGTTGTCTACTTTATATGTTATCTATCTAAAACAGGTCTATCTTGTAAATGAGTCCTCATGCCTCAATGAGGTTAACCTGTATAAATAAAGTTTGAATGAATGAATAATTTTACTCACTAACTCACACCATCAACTAACTGTTTCCCTCCTACATGTGTTTATACTCAAACACACGTGATGAGTTTTGTTCTGAAAACGTCTGTCTTTGTTGGAGCTGCAGCTTTGAGATTACAGTCCTCTTGGGTTAGGGGAAGGTTTTGGATTAAAAAACATTCAGCAGCACCTACTTGAATCATTCAGGCTCAAAAGGATCGTTTGGATTTTTTTGAAAGGAGGTTCTGTGGGAAGGTTGTGAATCATTAACATCTTGCCTGTTGCAGATACAATAGCTCTTTGATTGACATCAGTTTGGAGAAATGGTTTATTTCTGAGCAGATTGACGAGCTAAAGGGGATCCCTGTCATCTTAAATCTAAAATCTTTTAAAAATTCACAACAGTGTGTGTGATTTTTTTGTAAACCTTTACTTCACATACAATTTCTCATTACATAGTCATTTACATGGAGTTGAGCTTTTTCAAACTCAAATAGCAACAGTAGCAATTATCTGTAGCATATTTCATCTGGAATACCTGTCGAATGTGGAATGGATGGTGGTGTAAAGGTTTATAAAATATAATATGCATGGACCACATTAGAAGAAATCTGCTTTGAAACAAGCCCCTATCAGACCAGTCAGAATTAACCTGATGATGAAAGAAATATCTGCAACAGGTAAGATAGTAACTGACAAATCTTTCCACTGAACATCAGATGTAAAGCT
The DNA here is from genome assembly GCA_038048925.1 of Garcialebias charrua. Classification (NCBI taxonomy): domain Eukaryota; kingdom Metazoa; phylum Chordata; class Actinopteri; order Cyprinodontiformes; family Rivulidae; genus Garcialebias; species Garcialebias charrua. The sequence goes on from JBBPBX010000565.1 coordinate 95,072, forward strand.
TTAAGGTTTAGCAACAAAAAAAATTAGACTACAGCTTTTTTCCCTTTGTCGACTTGTGTGAAGCTGCCATAAATCACATCTGTTAGTCTTAATGTAACTCAATCCAGCAAACCTAAGCTCTCTGCTGTTGATTCACAGTAAAACTGTTGTTTATTTTTATGTACCATTTTCTACAGGGAGTTTCAAGGCGGGAGCAAACGGCCGTATATTAAAAGTAAGTCCCTCTTTCCCGAAGGTGACGTCGCAACCAGTTTACTTTTGATTATTCCGTCTTTAAGAACTTCTTCCTTTTTTTTTTTACAACAGAATCTGAGTGTCCAACAGCTTCAGATATCCTTTTGTCAACTCTGTCTTTTAGAAACACTGTGAATGCGAGCAGCGCTGCTTGTCCCTGCTGATGAACGATGTGCTTCGTCCGTACGTCCCTGGTTACCATGGAGACATAGAGAAGGAGGGCCAGAAATACAACCAGATGGAGGATCTGCTGGCTGAGTTTGACTCCCCGTGTGTGATGGACTGCAAGATGGGAGTAAGGTGAGGGAACACATGACACCGTGTACCTGTAGTCGTTTTTACTTTGCTTCAAGATGCTGGTCTTAATGGTTTTTAAATAGTTGTATTCTGTTTCACCGTGTGGCCAAAGTTGCTTCTGTAGGTCAGCTGCTGAGGCTCTTTTAACTAATGTTTGTCCTTCCAAGAAGCTTCACCTTGACTCTGGGTTTGTTTGAATCTTTGTAATTGTCTCACTATGCTGGTGAAGATTCTCAGTCATCCAGGACATGATATAAAAAAAAAAAAAAGGCGTTCAATACAGAAACAACTGGACTTTATTTGTAACAGAAGACGTTTCTCATCCGAGCAGCTTTCTCAATTCAAAGAGCAGAGAGTGAGGGAGCAAAGTAAAGCCTTTAAAACCTTGCTCCCTCACACTCTGCTCTTTGAATTGAGAAAGCTCCTCGGATGAGAAGCGAAACGTCTTCTGTTACAAATAAAGTCCAGTTGTCTCTGTATTGAACACCTTTTTTAATTGTCTCACTGTTCCTTTGGCTGAACAGACCTGTTTTTGAATAAGCCTGACACATTTTTGCAAAGTGCATTATAACAAAAAGAACTGACATTGCAGGAAAAAATAAATCCCATTTGTGAATTTGCTGTTCAGAAACAAATATCGGAATATTAACACCTTCCTCTTCTTTCTTTAACCCTCTCTGTTCCTCCCACTCATCATGTCTCACATCTATCGTATTTTCCGGACTATAGGTCGCGGCTTTTTATCATTTTTTCATGGCCTGCGACCTATAGTCAGGTGCGACCTATACAGGATATGGCTTTTTATAAAATAAGCTGATTTGTAATCATTTATTAACAAAAATTAACTGAGACACACTCTTACAATAATGTCAGCTAACAAATATATTTTTTAGGTGTTTATCCTGCTAAAATTATTCATTTATTAAAGAAAAGTTCAGCTCAGACACATATTTGCTATAATTTTTATCAAACAAATAATTGTTTTTAAGTGTTAATCTTCTTAAAAGCCTTGCTGTGCGCTCCTGTGGAAGAGACATTTGCAGCAGAGCTAAACACGGTCCACATTTTGACGTAGGTGCGACCTATATTCAGGTGCGACCTATATATGGATTTTCCCAATTCTTTGGCAATAATTGGACTATGCGACCTATACTCGGGTGCGACCTATAGTCCGAAAAATACGGTACTCTGTTTTCTCTGCTCCACGGCCCACCAACTGTGCTTCTCCCTTGTTGCAGGACCTACCTAGAGGAAGAGCTGACCAAGGCTCGGAAGAAGCCTTCTCCGAGACCCGACATGTTCCAGAAAATGGTCGAGGTCGACCCGGAAGCACCTACAACAGAGGAGAACGACAAGAAGGCAGTGACCAAACCCAGATACATGCAGTGGAGAGAGACCATAAGCTCAACAGCGACTCTGGGCTTTAGGATAGAAGGAGTCAAGGTAAGACTCACACACAGAAAGGTGTGTAGGGGACTTCCTTCCCTTCTTTTTGCCAGAGTTCTGCTCTGTGGGTTTTTTTTTTTCAAGGGTATGATCTAACTTCCTGTTTTTCCAAGAGACTTCCTCTGAAGTGTGTGTGTGTGCATGAAGCCTGTCAGTAGCAGCTGTTCAGTCTTCGACATATGGTACTGACATTCTGTCCACACTCACAAATCGTTTTGTCTCTGTGGGTCTTGGCTATATAAGGACATTCATGGCCTCCCGGTGGTCCGTTGCCATGACACCGAGGGTTATCCCATGGAACAGAGATGTGTGTGTTGACGTCAGTCTGCAGGACATGTGTCAAAGTATTTCTTGTATAAATGTAGAAAATGCAGGATATTTAACCCTCCTGCTGTCCTTGGATCAATATGACCCACGAGGCCTGGGGAGTTATTTTGACCCAAGGGCAGCGGGAGGGTTAATTATGATGTCTGCATGACAGAGAAAGTCAAAGACTTCTCAGACAAACCAAAAATGGAAAAAAGTAGTTTTGCCTCCACATATTACCGTGTTGCCTGGCAGCAAGCAGGATAAAATAAGCTCATTTTCCACACTGCATCACCTAACTGGCAAGCATCACCGGCCCTGCTTCTCCAAAATCTCCTTTCACCTCTTTACTTGCTACAGAGGGTTTTGGTTTGTTTTGTTTGTTCAGCTCTGACCTGAGAATCATACAGGCATAAAAAGACTCCTAAACTCACTCAAGAGATGGCCCACAGTTAAAGCTGTTGATGCATAATGACAATTTAACTGAACACATTTTTTTAAGCAAATTTTCTTGCCAACACCTTGTTGCAAAGATACAACCTGTTCCAGTTTTATTTAACAAATCTATGTAAAATACTAAAAATACACAGTTTGACACATATAACTGTAGTTTAGCACCACAAAGGTGATTTCTTTGAATCGCTTTATTTGCTGGATTTTCCCCTGTATTTTAAATACCGGTAACCTTTTTAATAGATAGATTTTTTATTTATTTTTTTGGCCTGGCCTCCACGCTTCCTGATTTTTTCAACACAATAAATAATATGCTGAAAGTAAAATAAATAAGTAAATAAATAAAACACTTTTCTAGATCTTCAGAAAGCCAGACAAACTACTGCTCAAGACAACTTTAAACGATGACCAGATAGTCTGGCTCCTTGGAAGTGAAAGTTAAGAGATTGGGGTGGTTTACAACTTTTGCACAATACTCTACGGTATTTACTGTGACTAATGTGAACAGACTCACTCACCAATGCCCTTCTAATACAAACATTTGTACTTATTAAGGACCATGGGAGACCGGGCATTCTGTGTGGCTGCCCCCCACCTATGGAACTCCCTCCCTGACTACCTGAGAGCTCCACAGTCACTGGTTGACTTTAAACACTTAAAGACTTTTCTTTTTAAGCGAGCCTACTCTGCCTCCACATGATTTTATCTTTGATCTTAGTTGATACTATCATTGTTTTTAATTGATTTTATTATTGATTTTTGTTGTTTTATCATTGATTTTACTTGATTTTATCACTTGTTTTATTTGATCGTTGATTTTAGTTGCACTTTGTAGCACTTTGAGATTTTTGTTAATGAAAAGTGCGTTACAAATTAAATTCATTATTATTATTATTATTACTTCACAGTTACAGTTTTTAAAAAAGGAGTTAACATTTTGAGATCATTTTTATTTTACTTTACAATTTATATAAGTCAAATCTCCCAAAACCAGGTTGACCTGCTGCCTTCACCCAAAAACAAGGTTGAAGGTTCTTCATTGTCATTCGCATCACATGCGGTACATGAGGTGGAATGGAATTGTGTACTCAAGGTCCCAGTTACACCCAAAAATAGTAAAGCTATAAAGTATAAAAAGAAACAGTATATAAAGGATGTAAGATATACACTAAACACTAATCATGTAAAATAATACAGTATATTAAACAGCAGCCAGAATATGAGCAAACTAGAAACAAAACAAACTTGAAACAACTCTAGAGGATTAAAGATTTTAAAGAAGTTTGTTGGTATTTAGGTTCATGAGCTCAGAGTCAAAGACCCTTCCCTTTCTTTGAGTTAAATTTCTAAAAATATCTCTCCTACCCCCCTTTTCTTTTCCTCACATTGTTTTGCTGTTCTTGTCCATCCTCTGGTCCTCCTTCAACACCCTGAGCTCCTCAGCCTGGACGACGTTGTGGTGAACTAGCCAGAAAATGAAATGTAAAAAGCTTGAACCTCAATGTTCCCAACAGTGATAGTCATGTAATGAAAGTAGTCCAGATACACTTCATGCAGAGTGAGTTCTCTCTGCTGCAGAAAGAAGACGGGACGGTGAACAGAGATTTTAAGAAGACAAAGACAAGAGAACAAGTCTTCGCAGCGTTCAGCGACTTTGTCAAAGGAAACAAAGACATACTGGTGAGTGTTTATGGTTAGGGGTCACCAACACGGGGCACCCGGGTGCCCCCAAGGACCATTTGAGGTGCCCACGGACCTGTTCTAAAAATAGCACAACTCACTACTATGCTGCGTTTAAATTTTGATTTTATTCAGTGTTATTTTTTTTTGTATTTATATAGTATTTTAAAATGTCTATCTTAAACATATGTTCTTAAAAAATATATTTATTATACATTTTTTTCAATTTACGCTTTGTTATTTCCGAAGAGTTTATCAAACTGGTGCCCTTTGTATGACTCCGTACCCACGAAGTAGCTCTCAGTTTCAAAAAGGTTGGTGACCCCTTGTGTGTTAACGAGCAGTCCAGGTGTGGTGAGTTACGTAAAACATCAGGAGCAAATGAGGAAGGCGCTTTGCCACTGTCTCAACTCAACACTCCACACAACACGGCACCAGTTATGAGCCTCCCCACAGCCACTACCCACTCCCACTCAGCCTGGTTTATGGGACCACCTTGTTTGAGGCTCCAAGGTGACAGTTTTGATGTAAGCAGACAGCAGCCATTGATTGGCCAGCAGAGCTACGTCACTGGATGACGTCCAGCAATAACTGCAAACTACATCTGAACCTCCACTTCCTCATCGTGTTGATGGACAGCGCCACGAGAAGTTAGTTCATTAAAGTCAAAAGTCAAAGTCAACTTTATTGTCAGAACTGCAATATGTACAGGACATACACAGGATTGAAATTGCGTTTCTCTCAGTCCCTCGGTGCAACAGTAACCATTTAAACACTAAAACATTTAATAAACATAAGCATAAAATAGTAAAAGTGTAACACTGTCCTGAGTTTTTGCATAGTAGTATAAAAGTATGAAAATTTACACCAACACTAAAACACTAAACATTTAATGAACATAAGCATAAAATGAAATAATAAAAGTGTAATACTGTCCTGAGTTTTTGCATAGTAGTATAAAAAGTATAAAAAGTATATCTATAAA
>JBBPBX010000565.1:102265-125600 GCA_038048925.1 Garcialebias charrua
TATATATATATATATATGTATGTGTGTATAAGCTAAAGAAATTCATGTCCGATTATAGGACGATTAAGAACCACACAGGGCGGAGTGGCTCGAACACAGAAATAGACCAGTTATGACCCCGCCCACTTTACATTGATGATCCCACCCACAAAGTGAGGAAACAAGTTAGCCTCCAATGTAGTGGCCAGTCACATTAAAGCTGCACTATGTAACTTTGTAGTGCAGTCTGTAACTTTTCTAACAATATATTTTTTAACATATTTCTTCACTCTGTCACTATCTACTGACAGACTGATGTTAGACAAAGTAATCTCTGAAATAAACTATAGTCCCCTTGCTTCTCTATCAGCATTTATAAAAACACTAAAAACACAGAGTGACCCGCCGTTAACCAGCCAATAAAAACAGAGTTTGTAACCAGCCAATAAAAATACAGGTAGTCCCCCACTTACGAGCGAGTTCCGTTCCTGCGAGGTGCTCGTAACACGAAAATTCGTAAGTTGGAACACGAAGCACGTGTTCTCGTAAGTCCGGATTTTCGCTCGTAAGTTGGAACATTTATGCTAGCGCTACTACAAACACTCGTTTTTCATCAAAAACGTTCATATTAGTTCATAAACATGGTCGGAAACGTGTTTCCAAACGGTTAGCTAACACACTTTCATCTAAAAACACAAAAAAGTGCTGTATTTTTTACAAATTTACTTCTCTTTCGCCAGCTCGTAAGTCCGGGACCTCGTATGTAAGAGCGCTCGTAAGTCGGGGACTACCTGTAGAGCTTGAATTTAAATTTCAGCAGAGCAAGGTGGAGCAGAGCCATATATGGCTCTGAGGGGGAGGGATCAGAATGCTTTGGCTGTTGAAAATATTTATAAGTTCTGCGCTCTACAGAAAGTTACACATAGCACTTTTAAGTTAGATGATAAGAGCCAGTAGGGAACTCTCAGGGCCTTCAGCGCCGTCAGAGAAGGCCTAAGAGTTCTGCACTTAACGTTGTATTCTAGCTTCATTACATCATGAAAATGAACAGAAACAACAAGTTCTGCATGTTGCTGCCGTATTTTAGTCTGAATTATTGAAATTACATGTTGCACTTGAACGTAAGAGACTGAGTGAGCCGCAGGGCTTTCTGGGTAATCTTGTGACAAATGGGTGGACTTTATCGGGTTACTGGTTTAAAGACCAGTTGGGCTGGCATTTATCTCAAGGGTGTTGTTAGTAAAAAAAATAAAAATAAGACAGATGTGGCACGTTGCTGCGTAAAAAAATGAAGAAGCAGTTCTGAAAGTTTTAATGAGGTCTGGAAAAATCTTTCCTTTTACACAACGTCACCTTGACAGTACGTTTAAACATTTTGAACTAAAACTAACTTTAAACAGGAGACACTTAATGGATGCAGATTTGATTTGTTCATGAACAGAAATAGGACTTTGGAATATAACCTTGTACAAAGTACTAACTTTAAAAATTGTATTATTTAACCTCACTTTTGAAACTTTAATAGAGAAATAAGTTACATTTATTATTTCCAAAGTTTAATTCAGACTAGAGTTGCGTTTGGGCCTAATAAATCCAGACTGGACCGGACCGAGCCCCACCCGGACCAAACAGATTACAGGTCATTGGGTTAGAAATGACAGCTCTAATTCAGACCCAGACAAGAATCCTGGCTGCATCAGAACTGGATCATAGAAGATAATATGGAAACTCGTGTTATTTATTTCTCATTTGTTTTATTACAGAACCAGTATCTAACAAGGCTAAAAGAAATCCGAGNACACAAAAACTACTTTTTAAATTATTATTAAGCTTTTACTGCTTTTGTAAGCAAATCAATTTGACATAGTTTTAAAAACTTAATGAAAGGAAGATATAAGATTTCGTTTTATTAACAAGTCACCAAACAAATAGCGTAAAAAAAATCAACTCTAAAGATTGGCTGTTATACACATGAACAAAAATGATTTTAGAGCAAAATTATTTGGAAAAATATAGAACAAGGCTATATTTAGATATAAAAGAAAGTTGTGCAAAATGAAGCTGAGCCATGCTGTCACTGATGACGGAGCGATTTAACGGAGCGATTTAACGGAGCGATTTAACGTTCACCTGCGGGTGAACGTTAAATCGCTCCGTTAAAGCGCTCCGTTAAAGCGCTCCGTTAAAGCGCTCCGTTAAATCGCTCCGTTAAAGCGCTCCGTCATCAGTGACAGCATGGCTCACTACACCACAATTTCTGCACTACACCACAGAATAAAACTGGTGTGTGCATGAAATATAAAATGAAAAGGCCTACATTCTACAACCATGCTTATGCTAATAGCTACTTTAATAAACAAAATAAGTATATGTGCAGGTCTGTGTAAGTCGTGGATAAAGATTTTGCAGTACTTCATCATGTCTGTGGTGCACACATACACCTGCTGTGGAGCAGAGCATGGTGGGCGGGGCTAGGCGTAATCGCTGCGCAATGCGCCGCCAGCGCTACTCTCTTTTCTGATTAACTTCTGCACTCCATTTTATTTCCATTTCTCCTCCTCTAAGTAGATTTACACAATTTTATATTGTGCATTTCTTAGTTTTATTTGTGCTGTGAAGTATGATTTGTAAAACCGCGTCCCGAGACCAGCCCAGACATTAATCACATTAATATGGCCCGGCCCTAAACCGGGTTGGTCCGTGCCGGGTTCCGGTTAGAAATGACAGCTCTAATTCAGACCCAGACAAGAATCCTGGCTGCATCAGAACTGGATCATAGAAGATAATATGGAAACTCGTGTTATTTATTTCTCATTTGTTTTATTACAGAACCAGTATCTAACAAGGCTAAAAGAAATCCGAGTCACTCTGGAGACCTCCGCCTTCTTCAAAACCCACGAGGTAAAGACACACATGCATTACTGAAACACTTTAAAGCTGCACTGACATCATCTTGTAACAATGCATCATATTGCACTACATATATATGTTTTATCATTCAACTATGTTCGTTTTTGCAAACAAACTTATAAATATATTTAATTTTGATTTTAAATTGATTTTAAACTTCGCGCCGTGTTTATTCATGGGAAATCCGATTTCACGTGAACGCAGCATATGTGACGTAACGAGACGTAGAGGGCTCTGCGGTTTTGCATTTACATATTAGGACGGACAATTTAAAACCCGACAAATTTATCAATCTGTGAATATTTGAGCTACATGTCTTCAGTTTGGGAAGCAGAAAGTTAGATGAACAAGAAACAGCAGGTTCTAATTTAGGTCTGCACCCGTATTTATTTGATTTTTACCTTATCAGGAAGCGAGGAGGCTCCGAGGGGGTGGCAGCTTTATTTATTCCATTCCCAGACGAAGTATTTCATCTTTTGGGAAAGTGAAAAGGCTCACTTGTTCACTGATGATATTAGAACACCCAAAGGCGACACACCGTAACAGCATTTGTCAAGTTAAAAAAAAAAAAGAAAAAAAGGTGAGCTGCATGCAAGCTGCTGACAGACGCAGGCTGCTTCTACATCTCGTTACGTCACATGTGCTGCGTTCGTGTGAAATCGGATTTCCCATGAATAAACACAGCGCGAAGTTTAAAATAAATTTTAAATCAAAATTAAATATATTTATAAGTTTGTTTGCAAAAACGAACATAGTTGAATGATAAAACATATATATGTAGTGCAATATGATGCGTAGTTACAAGATGATGTCAGTGCAGCTTTAACTGCACAAATCAAAGTCTAAACTAATAGTTCTCCGTACAGAAAAGTTTTATAGTCTACTCACGCATGGAAAGCTTTTACTGACACACAGTTTAATAAAAATTAGTGGTTAAGTTGGACTGATTGCTATTTACTTTTATTTATTTATTTTTACTCATGTTTTTGCCACATTGTGGTAAAAATGTCTGATGAAACTTTAGCTCACTTTATTTCAAGACTTTTTTTATTTTTATTCTTTAGTTTTAGATCATCTGTTTAGGTGTGTCTTAACATACTGTAACTGTCAGCTCATTTTTGAGTTAACTAATTCTCGAGTTACCCACAATGCCTCAGGGCATAAACATTAAATCAGCCACACATTCTTTAAATTTGTGAAGTAGGTTCAGTCGTTGTTGTTGTACCTTTTTTGTAGTAAACCTAATTCACTCATTCACAGACAGAACAAGTCTCTTGACCTTAACAACCTGACAACACACACACACACACACACACACACACACACACAGAGTCAAGCAGGCATGGTTCACGCTGACGTCACAAAACAAGAAGTGAGATGATGTTTGGAGCTGCAGTTAAACTCAGAAGAAGTTGTGTTTCAGTGAAGTTTCCTGTTTCCTGCAGGTGATCGGCAGCTCCCTCTTGTTTGTCCATGACGGTGAAGGCCGAGCCAAAGTCTGGATGATCGACTTTGGGAAAACCACGCCTCTTCCTGACGGAGAGGAACTAACCCACCGAGCATCATGGGTAGAGGGGAACAGAGAGGACGGCTACCTGTGTGGACTGGACAGTTTGTTGGACATCATTTCCTCCATGGTGAACTCTGACACATGAAGGATGAGGGTTTCTCTATTTTTAAAACCAAGTGAACTTCTGGACCCGCAGGCACCTCCGTTGATTCTTCCGTCCTCTCAGGAACTCCTCAGGCTTCCTGAAGGACCCCTTCACTGACACTTAGGTGGAACGACATCCTCCTGGCCCCTCAGTTCCTACACGTAAACTAACAGCACAAACAATGGCTCAGTCTGTTTTAAAAATGTTAAACCTGAGCGTTCACGCTTGGAAAACATGTCAAAAGTCAATAGTTAAAAACCCCTCCGGACCAAATTTGACTTTATTTATTTTTTATTTAAAGCAAACAGCACCTAATCCAAATGAGAGACATTTATATGTTGATTACATTTATTTTTGTTGTTAATTAATTCTGTGAGAAGGCCAAAACCAGGCAGGTGTTACTGGCTCAAACCTCGTTAATATTATTAACGTGGACTGTTTTTACATAAACTTCCATGCAAAGACAATAATAAATAAATAAAACATAAACTTCCTTCTACAATCTTGTTCGTGTGTCTTAAATCAGTTCAGATCTGGTTTTGGTCTTTCATAGACTCTGTTAATAAACTAACATTGTTTTATTTTAGTCTTGGGAAGAGTTTCAAAATGTGAGATTTTATAGCACTTTGACATTTTTGAACACATCAGCACTTACTGTACACTATCTTCTTTTTTATTCATTTTATTCTTTTTTTACAAGATGCCATATTCACAAAGAAAAGACTGGGAGGTTTTTGAAACTTTCAGACACCCAGATTAGAGGTCCTGGTGATTCAGCACCACCTGTAAACCACCCCCTCCGCTCCAGCTGGTGATACAGGAACTCTGAGGAGACGTCAGTGACTCATGCAGCTGTGAGCCACAGCTGTCCGCTCGTCTCGGTGCGACTGACCGGACTGCAGGCCTTTCACAGCCCCACAGTTTGTAACGTGGACTTTTAAACCACACCTGCTTTCAATAATCACACAGTTCAGATGCTTTGAAGTGGGGTTCTGTGGACTATAAACAATAAACATCTTACCTGTTGTGGATAGCTCTTTGAACGCCCTAAGATGAAAGATCGACAAGCAAACGGGTAGCTGCAGTGGAACTGAAGTGGATTGCTGTCGTCTTAAAACAAAACAAGTTTCAAGCTTTTCTCAGTTTCTGTAAACACTAAAAGGATTTACATCGCTGTCCGTGTCAGTCTGATGACGGTGTCAAAGTTAATGAAACAACGGTTTAAGGGCTCGCACTTGTTTTAAGACAACCGAGGTCCACTTTGGTCCTGGCCCTGCTCAGACTAACCATTAGCACGCCAGTCCAGAGGTAAACTGTTAACAGAGCTATCCACAACAGGTAAGATGTTTATTCAGAACATTTCCTCAAAGCTGCAACTTTTAAAAGAGTTTTTTATGATTGTTTTGTTTCTGGTGTTGCACGTTGTCATCAAGACGAGCTAAAAGTACTTGGACCGACACTGCTCTTTCTTTTGAAGGCTGAAAGATTAAAAACAAACAAAGTAAATTAAAAAATCAGTTATTTGTAGATGTGAACCAGAAGTTGTTTGCAGAAATTTCATAATCATATTTGTTTTGGCTACACAGCAATTATTAACGAAGCTTCAGATCCTCATAAATTTATTCTCGGCGAACAGATTCTGTATAATCGAAGCATTTCATAAAAATGAGCAGGTTTGTGAGACTAAAAACAGGAAGTTGTTTTATGTGTGGTTAAATTACCGTACTGTTGATGGGAGCTGTCGTCTTCAAGACATTTCCACTGATTTCAGATCAAATCTTAACGGAGCGTGAACTTTTTTCCACAACATATTGATTCAGGTCGTAGAGTTCAGCGTGTTTTTTTTAATAAGCACAGCAGGAAGTCAAATTAGTCCGGTCCTCACTTCCTTCTAACCGTAGACACTCCAGAGGGTTTAGTTTGTTTACTTGCACAGAAATCTGTCAATAATTAGCATTTAGGAGGAGCAAAACCAAACACATCATGCTTTTTTTTCCCTGTGGCGCTTCAGTAAATCATTTGTTGTTCCAAATGCTGATAGATCCTCACAGTGTACAGTAACTTTACTCAGCTCCGTGTGTTTTTATCTTATTATCTGCCATGAACAATCTGATTTAAGCTACACCGTGCCTTTACATTACAAAACCAAGTAAGAAAAAACTAAAAAACACGTCATTTTATCCTACAGATGTGTGTGGTTCTAACAAGAGTGCATGTTTATTATTCTTTTAACGTTTCCTTCCTCATTTGTCATTTGCTCCTCTGTTATTTAAGCCGTGCCATGTTTAGTTTTAGTTCACCGGAGGCTCTGAATTGTCATTTCTTCAGCGGGGGTTTGAAGGTGGGAATTGTTTTGTGTTGCAGCATGACAATCAAACAGGAGGACGTTTTGTACATCCAAGATATTTTTTTTGCAAAAGATTCATCGTATTTAAACGGGAACGGCGGCGGTTCTTTATACAGTGGTGGAAACACCTCGCTCTTGATGCCTTCGGTAAAAGTTTGTCGCTCAAATGGAAGACTGTGACTTTGTGTGCCTTTTATCAAAGAGAAACAAATTGGGAAACGCAGTTATTCGTTTTGACGTGGATTTGAGAATGCTCCACTGTTGTGTCTGTACTTTAAATCTGAAGCAGCGGATATGGAATATTTTAACTATTTCTTTAAGACCGACGACCTTACGGATGTCTGTTCTCTGTGTGATGTTTGAAGTAGCTGTCATAGAGCTGTAACTTTGCTGGCTTGTGTATTTATTCTTTGAATTGTTTCCTTTAAAATACAGATTTGGTAAAACACCTAGTTCTGTGTTTATTTTGTGTGTGTGTGACCACAACCTGTCTGCTGCTCTGTGCCCACAGTAATTGAGCGTTTGCATCGAGGTCGTTTGCCATTCAAATCACGCTCGTCCACAACAGCAACAACATCCGGAGCTGTCGGGAAACAAAAGACGGGATTCCTGTGAGGTTTTAGACCAACAAACTGCACAGACGAGAATATATATTTTTTTTTTTCATTGTTTTTTTGCACAAGAAGCACATTTTTAACATTTTATTTTTGTTCACACATCTTATCTGTGACAAATAAGACTTTAAAAGTTTGTTTCTCTTATTTTTTCTTATGTGCCAACCATAATTTATTTTATAAGAGAATTTTTATTTCAAAGGAGTGAATTTTATTTGTTTTGGACCACAGTTGCAGCTCGTTACATAACAGCAGCTTTGGCTCAATAGCGCCCCCTGCTGCCACTTTGTTGACGCACAAAGTGTCTTTACAATGCTGTGTACTGTATAATCAAATTTACTTCACAACATGGGGTTCAGATCCTTTTTCACTGGGGCAAAGGCCCCAGAATAACCGAAGGTCTCCAGTAAAATTTACTGAAACCTATTTGTAAAAATAAATAAAAAATCAGATAAATATAAATAAAGGTTGAGATACCCAGCATAAAATATGCAGATTACTGTGATAAAACATTTTAAAAACTATCATCATACCGGGTTTTTTGGGGGGGCTTTTAGGATGGAGACCAAACATGGTTTCACGGGAGAATTTAAAACTGAAAAACAGTAAAATGAGAAGGCGTACATAACAGGGTACATACAGGTACAGTACTTAGGTGTACATACAGGGTATCACAGTTGCTTGTAGAGTACTTATGGAGGTACAGGGTACTTGCAAAGGCAAAAACTGTATTTACACAGTGTATTTTTAAGGTACTTACAGGGTAATTACATGTATTTGTGGGGGTAAATTACCTTTGGGAACCGATGGCTGTATGTCCAGCAGCTACAAAAAGTTCAGGCTTTAAAAGGGTGTTTTCTGTGTTTTATTTCTTTCAGTTTTTTAATCGCAAATAACTTAAAAATATATATTTTTCTCAAATTACTCAACTTTGAATAAATCATTTTTATACAGCCAAATTCTACAAGTAACAAAAAGTGCAACTAGGGAAAGGAGCATAATGTTTGTCTTCGTTTCTTGTAAAAAGATAAGAAACGACGACAGACTTCATGAAAACAACACCAAACTGTACCATCCACTGACCACCACTAGATGGCAGCAAACAAGTCACAGCCGAAGACTGATGTAGAAGGTGCTTTTAGTTGAATTTAAAAAAAATGTTAACTAATTCTTCTCGATGCAAACACCGTTTATTTTACTTTAATTATTTTCCCAGACACGTCTTGTAAAGGTGAATTTCGAAGACGGCAGACTTATTTTGTGCTGAGTAATAAAAACAACCAACCACCAAAGGTCGGCAGTTTGTTTTTCTCGGAGAAATTGGAGGCAGGGCTCCTCAACAGCCAATCAGAACAGAGGGCAGGGCGTGCGCGAGCAGAAAAAAAAAACAAAAACACTGGTGGGAATTCCAGCTTATTTTTGTGATTCGGTTCCTTTGGCTTGGTTTACCAAACGAGTCTTCACAGAAAGGATCTATGTTACTGTTCCAACACATTTATGTAGGATATTCAGGGTTTTTAATGGTAGCCAGTACAAAATTACAGTCGTGCACAAGTTAAATACACACAAAAAAATTGGGTGATAGAAATAGCACACAATAAAAATAGCTCAAATGTTGTGCAAAAATAATTATGATTATGAAGATAATTTTAGATATTTGTGTCCTTAAAAATAAATAAGAGTCAGACTCTTGTAAACAAGTGCCTCCGACATTCGGCGTGACACCAACTCCTGTTGTCGTTCACGTCAATAAGCCAGCAAAAAGAACCGGCTCGGTTGCGACAAACACGTAAAAAAAAAAAAGGAAAAAAGACGAAGGAAAAACAAAAAGGCCAGACAGCTCTTCATTTGTTTAGGTGTCAAAGTAAAGGGGGAAGTTGAATGACACCGAGGTTTAAAAAGTGAGCGGACGGGAAGCTAAAAGCGCGAGGTACGTGTAGTGCTCATATTTGTCACCGTGTGAGTTGGTGTGCGCGCGCTAACACGCTGCGTCAACGAACGGCTCTGCCTCCTGCATGATGAAGTTGGTAAATAGGGTATGACCTCGTGCTGACAAGCTGGATTAAACGCTTGCAGCAGCAAGAGAAGAAGAAGAAGAACGAGGAGGACCGCTAGCGGGTGACCCAGCTAGCCACAGCTTGACCACAGAGACTTGCTGTTTAGCTAAGGACCGTTGACCTCTGACAGTCGGAGGACCTAGCAGAGCAGCTTCTGGTGAGCTATTTTAACTAAGTTAACATATTCATCCACGACACGTTACCACTCGGTTAATGTCTTTATAGCCATTTTTAGTATCAAACGGGAGAAAAATGAAGCCTGCTCGGCGTGTTGACGTACCTCACATATATATGGCGGCTCTGTTTGCTTCGAGCTGCAGACTCCCAACTTCAGCTCGAGTGTCCGAGCAGAAAGCACTCGCTTAGTTATTTTTAAAGATCGTTTAGACGCGGATAAGATAAATAGAGGGTCAAATGGTTCAATTTTCTGCTCTGCAAGGCGTGTTTTTATTTATTTATTTATATATATATTTTTAAATATAATTCTCAAAAGTGAAGTGAAACTGTTGCACCACTTATGCTAATGATGACACATTCCTGACTACAGTACAGTATGTTGTTGAGACACAACCCGAGTTCAGATGTTTGTATTAATTTATCTTTAAAGCTAATCTGAAAACACGTTTTTTCTTGATTTAATTGCATTTACAGAATTTGTTTAATAAAAATGCATGATATCGTTTTTAAATTATTACAGGAAATCCATTAAAATCGACCTGCTCATGTTATATGTTTCTTAAGTAAACAGACGTTAAATAAACATTTTAACATTTAACCTGCAGGTTTTTTATAAACATCATATTTTATACAGTATCTGGCAGGGCCGGCCTGAGGCATAAGCAAACTGCTTAGGGCCCCGGGGCCACTAGGGCCCCCCTAAGTGGAATTGCATTTTTTTAGTAAGGATTTCTATATGATTCTATTTAATATTTTACGTTCAGCTTTTGCAAATTGTTGCATACATTTACATAGTTTTACAAACTAATTATTCAACTTTAAATTTCTTTTTAAAACCCTTTTACGTGCTTTCAAATAATTGTTCATTTACATTTTTTAAGTATTTCCTTGATATTTTATTTTGTCTGTTTTTGCCCAATTCAATTATTTTTTTATGCATCTAAGTTGTTTTGTCTGTTTGTTGTTGTTCTTGCACTAATAATTATTTTGAACGATACGACTGCAGTTCTTTGGAACCAAAGATAATAAACCAGTTGACACTTTTACTGTAAAATACATTGCATACTGGTGGTTTTTTATTTTTATTTTGTTGCTTACCAAACTTTGCTTAGGGCCCCACGGAGGCTTGGTAGCCTCAGAAGAGGGCCCCATACCAAACTTCGCTTAAGGCCCCACGGAGGCACTGATATCTGGGCTAATCAATTGGTGGCCCGAGAGCCATATCCGGCCTAAAGATGAGCACAGTGTGGCCCACCGGTGAAGATGTTAAAATTATAACTAGATTTTAAATCATAAATTACATTTGCATAATGACAATAATTGAAGGATGTTCTGCCCCTGAGCAGCTGGCTGTATGTTAATAATAGACATAATAATAATAATAATAATGAATTCAATTTATAACGCACTTTTCATTAATGAAAATCTCAAAGTGCTACAAGGTGCAACAGAATTAAATGTCAATAAAACAAGTAATAAAACAAGTAAAATCAATAACAGTATCAACTAAGATCAAAAGTAGAATCATGAAGAGGTAGAGTATGCTCGGTTGAAAAGAAAGGTCTTCAAGCCGCTCTTAAAGACAGTTAATGGGTTGTTTTTTATTGCCTTTTAACATGCTATAATGCAGTTTAAAATTATTTAAATTCATCGGATACACGTTTCCTGTTTATTTTCAGTCAGGTCAGCTGAACGCTATAACAACATTAATTATTGCCATTTTAATGGTAGAGTGGTATTCGTTTCAGGGCATGAAATGTACGTTTGCACATGTCGCTGTGCTTGTCAGACTGAGGAAGTCTTTCGGACGAAAGACGAAACGTTTCTACAGTTTTTTTTTTTGCTTTGCTTTGTTTTGTTTTTTGAATGTCCAGAGGACCAGACTTAGCTTTTTTGGATTTTTCTACCTGGATTATTGAGCATGCATCAGGGTATTTTGAACCACTTTGTCGCTGTGCTTGTTTTTTGCCTCCCAACTTTTTCCCATAAGTTGTGAAGGTGATACCCTGATGCATGCTCAACAATCCAGGTAGAAAAATCTAAAAAAGCTAAGTCTGGTCCTCTGTACATTCAAAAAAACAAAACAAAAAAATTGTAGAAACGTTTCGTCTTTTGTCCGAAAGACTTCCTCAGTCTGAGGTGCTGTACAGTGTTACCAGATCTCGCGACAGAAACAAGCGACTACCCCCATGAAAACAAGCACAAACAAGTGAATCACTCTGTGAAAACAAGCCCCCAAACAAGCCCAACTGGCAACCCACCCCATTGTTTAAAACGAAGGCAGTTTTTAAACAGTAGCCTATAAACATACATTTATTATGGCATTACATATAAACAGCAAAATTATGCTAAACACTTTGAGGAACATATCCACTCTAAAAAATAAAAATACATTTTGCATATTTATACAAATTAATCCCATTAAGCCTCTGGGACTCGTTTAACAGAGAGACCTGAATTTTAAACGAAGAGTGATGCCAACAATAGACAACGACAACAAAAGACAATCATAAAGGATGCTTACGAATTAAAAAATTAAATAAAAATTAAACAGCAAACTCATAGTAAGCTAAGTCAACAAAAAACTTTCTTTAATCTCTATCCTGAATCATGCTTTAAGTGTGCGCTCTTTCTCCAATTCTTTATTATATATTTTTCCCATATTTCCCCCACTTATTGGAGCTCATGTTAGCGTGGTCTTGTCACTCTAGACAAAGAATAAAGAACAAATAATAACAAGCCCAAATAAGCGACTTTACAATCAGTACAAGCCTAAGAAACTGCAACGAGCGACTCATCAAAATTATAAGCGCCTTCGGAAAATAGCAAGCCCAAAGTCGCTTATGATAAGCAGACTTGGCAACTATGCTGAGGAGCTGTATTCAACTCAAATAGCACCCTCTCACAGTGGATCAACCAGTTTGCTGCTGACAGCCGAAACCAGCTGCTCACATGATCAAGGAGGACCATCAGTCTAACAATGGATCATTAGCACCCTGATGGTTGTTTGCTATTCACAGAGGGCTGAGTGATACTAGCAATAACAGCATTGTAAGAGGGGGACAGTTGAACCCGGAGGCCTCCACCCCTGTTTAATGATGGACGGTTTCTTTTCACAAAGATGGCCTCCTTTACTCCTCTCTCAAACCATCGTTCCTCTCTATCAAGGATGTGAACATCTTCATCCCTGAAAGAGTGACCGCTGGCCTGGAGATGAGTGTAGACCGCAGAGTCCTGGCCTGACGAAACATTTCTACTTTATTTTTAATTTTTTCTTTTTTTTCTTTGGAGGACCAGACTTTGCTTTTTTAGATTGTGAAGGTGACGTTGCTGTGGCGGCTCCAAACCTTTTCCACTTTTGGCTCAGGTTCAGTCGCCAAGGACAGCGATAGTTTACAGTCAGCGAGCCATGAGCGTGTACTTACCAACATTCAGGCAGGGACTAAAGCTGTGTGGCTATTTTAAATCGCTGTGTGAGGCAGACAACAGCTGGGGTTTTACTGCTTGTGTTCATCATTGTGCATTTATAGTTTTCCTTTTCTTCTGTACAGAAAGAAGTTTGTCTCCATCCTCATACAGTAGACTTTAAATCCAGTGATAATAAGAAATGGGTAAATTCAATTTTTGAGAATAAACATCCACAGATGGGCTCTTTTTTATTTATTTCCAAGTGTCAAAGAAGTGGCCACAGTTGGCATTTATTTGGGGAAAATGTATATTAACAAAATTAATAACATATTGTTGGTGTGGAAATGGGTGTGTTAGCACTATGAGGTAGCTTAGAAAACCCATCTGTATTCCAAAATTTGAAAATAATAAATCAATATACTGTAAATGTGCATTTTCACTTTTTTAAATAAGAATGTTGTATTATAGTAAAAACCAACCATATCATACAAAAAGTAAGTCCATACAAGAGATTGAGTTAGGGATTTTTTTTTAAATAAAAGTATAAAATTCAAGAATTTCTGTTTGTTTTTAAAGGCATAACCAATATGTTTTATAAGTTTTAGCTTTAATCTGACTGTCTTGAGTGATACTGTGTCTTTAAAGTACATCACAAAGCAACGAGCCACACCTATAGAGGAGAAAATAACACCCATCAGTGGTCTGCATTGAACAAAGGTCCATCCAGTATCTGTCCAAACTCATCAGTAACAATTTAATATTAAGATAAGATAAAATACATTGAGTTAATTATTTCCAAGTATTTTTATTTTTTTTAACATTTGCTTTTGGACTTTAAATCATACAGTATACCCACACTTGGTTTTCAGTCCATGTTCAATGCCCCATAAACGGGAGTAAAGTTATGGTGTGGACTAAAAGTTCATTGTTCAGTTCTTCCACAGACAAATGTGACGCGCCACGGGAAAAGCAGGAACAAGTCGCGCACACTCAAACTGGGAAAAAAGCAATAAAACCTTCAATTTCTGAGAAAATGGTGAAAGTCGTTTTTTTGCTAAATATACTAGTTGAAGTTGTGAAGAAACCACCCCATGCTTTAAAAAACACTTGAGAAGTTTTTAAACTGATAAACTTTGTGTTAGAATTCAGCTTGTTTTCAGATTAAAAACGAGCCGGCCGGGATTTGCGTATCGGGTTGGGGAAACTCACAGCTGATTAACATGCAGACTTTGTTTGGCTGGTTTCTGAGCTTTTGTTATTGGTTTCGGCCAATAATATGCAGATTTGAAAGAAACACATGGCTACTTAACATGTAGGCTGTCCAGTGAAAAGAAAACCTGCCAGGACCACTTGGGAGGTGCAATCTGCAGGAATACTTTTCAGTTTCTGATGGGGTGAATTTAAGACCTTTTTTGTTTTTAGAACACCATTAAGATGTAACTAAATAATATTTGGTCATTTATTCAAGGATTGTAACATAACATGATGGATTTGGTCGGCTTTAATGTCCTTATTTAATAAGGAAAATAAAGCCGATCAAAGCTGTCAGAGCTGTCAGCTGTTTTTACAACCCCCCCCAAAAAAAAGCTTTTACTGCATTCGTAAGTAAATCAGTTTCCATACATCCATTATCTTTATTTATCATTAGACCAAGCCGACACGCGTAATTATTGTGCAATGCGCTCCAGCCGTGGGGTACATTGCGCAATAATTACGCGTGTCGGCTTGGTGAGGTTTTGCAAATCTTAGCAGAGAAACTAAATAAGAAAGCACAATATAAAATGGTGTTAATATTGAGGAGACGGCAGGTCCAACTGGCCGTTTGAAAAGGTAAAAAATGTGCAGTTAGGCTCAGATGCTGGACCAGCAGTTCACGCAGCTCTGCTGTCATCAGGAAGTAACAGAAAAGCTGAATCGAGCAGCATGTTCAATTAAAATAGCCTTGTTTTTCCAGATAATTTTGCTCTAAAATGTTTTTGTTCGTCTGTATATAAGATTACCTTTAGAGTTGATTTTTTTTATGTTAATAAATATTTGGTGAAACAAGAAATCTTATCTTCCTTTCTTTGAAATATGTTTTTTTTTTTAAATATCATGTGGGGTAAAGATAATACTGTAGTTGGATGGAAACTGATTTGCTTACAAAAGCAGTAAAAGCTTAATAAAAAAAGACCTAGTATAAGCAAAGATGAGGCCTTTCTGCTCTGATGACACAAAAGTCATTACCTGTACTTGTCTAGCACCAAAACCTTGTGTGACATCTCTAAAATAAGTCTGTGCAGGAGTTTGGTGTTTGTAAAGACTTATTTTCTTTAGTTTTTCCCCTCTCAAACCTCATCAGATGCAATACAGTATAAGCATCTCCTGAGTTTACTCAACATCTTCAGATATTATCCAAACTTTTCCACTGTCATCAACTTTATAAAGCATTTAACACCAGCCACAGCAAGGTTACAGACGAGACAAGAAAACGTATAGAACAGCTAATAAAAATATGTTTGAACCCAGTTGAATCAGTTTCTGTGTCCTCTTTAGTTGTGACCCTTATTTTTTGGTGTGGGCTGTAACAATAACTGCCGGTATGTGACACAACAATCAACATTAACGTGTAAAACATGTCACAATAACATAAAATACAATTCTTTGTATTAATGTTTTTTTTTTTTTTCAAAAGATCAAAAGGAATTTTGCCAGCAAAGCTGAAGTTCTGCACACCTTCCTAGGCAGAGTCTGTGTTGACAGTCAGTGCTGGGGGTTGGGGTTAAGGCAAATTAATGTAAATGAACAGCAATTGTTAACACCCCCAGGTAACGCTTCTGGAATGGGGACATTCTTCTAAAACTTTGAGGCCTGTTTTCTCCCTAATCTTATTTGCAGATTGCCAACATTGAAATGGCTGTATCTTCTTCATTTTTTTTTTTTGAGTGCCATGTGTTTGGCATCATCGGATAGCTTAGAACCCACACTTTCCGATTCTGTAAATAACTCAAAATGATCCAGGGGAGACCTCTTCCTGGTTTTGCCATGGCCAGTCACAAATGTCACTTTTCCAATTGGGCTTCCAGCTTCAGATATCCACAGCTGTTCTTCCTGTTTACACTGAAGGGCGCTGCATACTCCCATCTGAAGCCGAACAGTCGACCCGCGGTCACGTAGTTGCAAAACATTCGCTTTTGCACACACCTTTCGTAGTCCACGAGATTCATGGCTCTTGGGAAACCCCTGGCGCTGCGATATACATCATGGTGCAGGTTTCTCTGAACATCATAGCACTTTTCTGTATCCACAAATTTCTGATGAATCAAGTAATACACTTGCGTANTTACAGAGTGTCTCCAGTTAATTTATCCGCCTCTGACCGGACCTCAAAAGCCAGTAGCTCCCAGCAACTCCAGCACGCAGATGGTGTCTTCGCCGGCGGTGTGAGAAACAAAAGGCTTAAAAAAAAAAAAAAGGAATGCCGCGACGCGAACCAGGGTCCTTCCAATGATGAATCCAACTCACTACCTCTAGGCCAACCGAGCAGTTATGTATGAAGCAGTCTTTCATCGTATAAGAAACAATCACAACCACCTACATTTAGAACGCTGAAGTTTTGATTAGATTTTGATGAAGTGAAAAGTATTCTTAAACTAAATAAGTTGCTAATCTGAAAAATATATCAATCAGTGGTGCTTGTACGTTACAGACTGTCACCCCGCGAGAGTTTGTGTGTGCACAGTTAACGAGACAGAGTTCAAACAAGGTAATAAAACATTCTGGTTTTACTCAAGATGTGCTACGTGACTGGAGCGGGGCAAACCCCTATAAATGAATAAATAAATAAATAAATGACCGCCAGGTCAGCTCCTAAACCGCTAGGCAACCGTGACATCTTTTATACTGAGTGGGTGGAGCATCACCAGGGGTTGCTAGGTGAGGGGCTGGACTCAGGTTCGAGGTGATTGGCTGCGGTTTGTGAAACCTAGTGTATTTATCAAAAATAAATAAATCTAAGAGTAAATAAACCACTGGGTGCATTTTTTTGGCCTTAGGACTGTTTTTTTATGAAGTAAATACCCAAATTTGAGTAAAAAAAACCACTAAAAAGTGAATTTTGCATCTGTGGTCCCCTTTAAAGTCACATTTGAGAACAAAATCTATACCACCAATTTTTTTTAAACAAACCTTTGGGAAGACAATACCAAAGAATATTTCCATTCATTAAAAAAGATTTCAGCCAGTTTATTTTTAAGACAGCATTTAAACATTCAAAGTCAATTGTTTGAAAACCACCATCTTTAAAATCTTTTACCATGTTTGCTTTTTTTAAGTAGTGGGCTCGATTTTTCCAGATGAAGTTGAAGTTTAGTTGATTTATGGCTTTAATATATTTATTAGGTATGGCCATCGAATAAGCCGGATAAATACAACGAGACAGTGATTCCATTTTAGTTAGGTAGGTTCTCCCGAATAGCGTTAGATCTCTTTGATTCCATCCGTTTAACTGAGATTTGCAGTTCTGGATTTTATTCTCTATGTTAAGAGTATCACTGAGTTTAGTATCTTTAGTTATTACCATTCCAAGATATTTCACTGAGGCTTTAATGGGAATACCATATGCTTCTGTTAGATTAGTGTTATGAATCGCCATCAGTTCACATTTCTGTAGATTCAAAGTTAGACCTGAAGCTTTTGAAAATGTATTAATTAATTCAAGGACTTTAGGAGTTTGATCTAGATTCTTCAAAAAGATTGTGGTGTCGTCAGCTAGTTGGCTGATTATAATTTGGTCATCAAAAATGTTCAATTTTGGAATGTTTGAGTTTTTTATGAAGATAGCCAACACTTCAACAGCCAAGATAAAGAGGAATGGAGAAATATTGCAGCCCTGTTTTACTCCTCTATTAATGGCAAAACGAGGAGAGGTGCCATGTTGAAGAGCAACCGAGCTTGTAGTGTCATTATAAAAGCTTTCAATGATTTTACAAAAATTTGACCCAAAGCCAAATAAGTGTAAGACTCTGAATAGAAACTGATGCTCCAACATGTCAAAGGCTTTGTAGAAGTCTAAGAATGAAGCCTTTGTCCTCAATCAGATCATTGTATTCGAGTAAATCTTGGACGAGTCTAATGTTGTTGTGAATTGATCTTTTAGACATAAAACCTGTTTGGGTTTCAGAGATCACATCCTTAAGACCAGTTTTCAATCTATTTGTGTATGTTAATGTAACCCAGACAATCATTCTAGGTCTAAAAACTCCTAAGTTAAATATGTTGTAAATATAGCTACAATTGTATTTCATTTATTTATGTTGTAATATGCTTAAACACTGTTTAAAATACACAAGTGTAAGTTAAAAGCAAGAAAGCATAACATTTTGTTGCTTGTATTTTATTTCTGCTTTATTGTGAAAAGCCAAAAGGAAGTGTGAGCAGTCAGGGTTTTGAGCTTGATGAAAGCCAAGCACACCAGAGTTGACAGGTGTGCTGCAGTTTGAACTAATTAAATAAGTTTCCTGGTTGCTAACACAGTGATTGTCAGTGGAGACTTGTTTGATGGTTTGTGGGACTACAAGGGACAATTTCAGCTTGAAGTTTGTCCTACACTTCTGTGTTTTTGCACTTTGAGGCAGTTTAACATTAGCATTCACTAGTTCAGTGAATGCTGCACAGTAAACCTAGTGTAGCTTGTTCAGCTTGCTGGGGAGACTGCATCTTCATCATTCCGGCCTGGAGGTGAAGATTGGTCAGGACTGGAGTGTTTGTGGACTGCCAGAAGCGTGCCCCTGGACATTGCTCATTGGGGAGGGACCTGGACCAGCAGAGAGCTGATTGCATCGCCATCTTGGTTTGGATTTCCTCTTCGCCTGAACTGGGACCAGGGTCTGTAGTGAACTACTAAACCAGGTACTGTTTGGTTTATTTATTTGCTCAATGAGTGAAGCGGCCATTAAGTTTTTGGGCCTCACCGTTCCCAAGCATCGCTCAGGCCTGTAACTTCAATGTTTTAGAGTTAGATAAGCCGGCAGGTGTCTGTGTGATTGGTGAGTGGGCCCCTCACTTAGTTGAAGCTTTACAGTGAGTTATCTGCCTACAGAGACCGTTTTTGTGTTATATTGTAAAAGTTGTTCAATATTTAAAACATGATCAGTAAATTAAGTTCATATTTTACTTATGGTTTGGTTATTTATAGTTAAACAGAGTGTGTGTGAGATGACCACAGTGTGTATTAAAAGTTAACAATTAAGAGTAGTTAACAATTAAGAGTAGTTAACATTTAGTCTAATGCTAAATATAAGAATCTAGGAGGCCCTTACCTACAGACAGAGGGTGAAGGTGGGCTACATAAATGGAGGCACTGCTGGGAGACTGAACATTTAGCTTAGCTTTTCTAAACCTGTTCAGTTTTACTCTATTTGCTGCTCTTTACATTTCTACATTCACATTTACGCACCTGTACCATGGCAAGCACACTAATTAACAAGCTGAAGAAGTGGTGTCGTGGAGAAGGACTTGATGAGAGTCATACCCTTTTGACAGTGGTCCCTGAAAACACTGAAATAGCAGTTATTGAAGAGACAATGCAAACTATCAAGTGTCTGGGTCGAGTACGAGTAAGAGGACGGATTTGTCATGACACTGACAATGAGGTGCTCGTACTTTGTGAATGCCGAGAGAAAGTTACGATAGAAAATGTTCCACCGGAAGTGATGGCACCAACAGGATTGGCAGCCTGGCCAATTATTACTGCATTTATGATGCCCAGTCCTCAGGATGACTTTGATGTTAAACTGAACGCACTCTTACAGGCAGAGGGGAAAACACTGAATGATGTACAAGCTCTGTTCACTGAGCCACAACCTGCTCCATCTCCTGAAGAGTCCCTTGTTCGTGCTGTTGCTGATTTAATAGACAAAGTAAACAAACCTGCTGCAGAGAGTGGAGGGTTTCGACGCCTGCGTGTCTTTTCAGGTACTGTACCCACTCCAGCTGGAGAAGAACAGTTTGACCATTGGCTAGAGCAAGCTTACCTGATGGTTGAGGAAACTGAAGGTTCTGATAAAGACAAAAGGAGGAGGATAATGGAGAGTTTAAAAGGACCAGCTCTGGAAGTAATTAAAGCAATACGCCTAACAGATCCTGATGCTACTCCATTAAAGTGCTTGGAGGCTCTTGAAAGTGCTTTTGGATTAGCAGAGTCTGGTGAAGACCTGTATTTCTCTTTCAGGCTTTTACAGCAACAACTTGGTGAAAAGCTGTCGGACTTCCTCAGGAGGCTTGAGCGTGCATTGACTAAAGTCGTACAACGAGGTGGCTTGCCAGCCAGCAAAATGGACACAGCTAGAGTCGATCAGCTACTTAAAGGGGCCATAAATGCTGACCTAATGTTGTTGCAACTCAGATTAAGAGAAAGGAGAACTCAACCCCCTACCTTCCTGGAGCTGTTAAAAGAAATCAGAACAGAGGAGGAGTATGAATCTTCTAAGGTAAAGCTCAATCAGTCAGTCCATACCATCCACACCAAAGTCCAAGCAGAGAACAAACAGTCAGAAATACAAAATTTGCAAGCAGAAATAAAGGAAGTCAAGGCGATGTTTGCAGCCCTTACCACTCAACCTCGCCCTAAAGTGCAAGTTACTGAACAACATTCAGCTAACACTGATACAGCAACAAGCTTTAAAGTGCGACTAAACCCAAAATTAACTTTTTTTAGCTGATAAACTCCCTAGAATGTGTTTAAAAAGTTTCAGAGCACTATTTCTGTGTAAATTTTCATGTATTTGTGCGTATTAGTTAAAATCGGCAATATTTGGTCTAAAAACGTGTTCACGGTAGCCCTATGGGTTGAACAGAGGTTATTGCACGTTAATTTTACTATTAGCTCAAATGCTCTGTTGTGACATGTCTGCTCCGTTGTGACGTCACATCGTCTCCTGCCTTAATATAAAACTGGAGCCACTCCCCCGAGAAGGTCACTCCCCCTCCAGAGTTCAGGGGTTGGATTAGCGATTAGCAACATAGCATTAGCATTGATGAGTGAAGCTGTTCCAAGAATAGCTCTTCAAACTGATGTTCACCCACCCTTACACCATCAGGGTACAATCCGTTTGGAGGTGAGTACCATTTTACACCTTTCATTCCATAATTTATCTTTTGAGTATATGACGTGTTTCTTCATGTGCTGTGTTTGCGACCTGCAGCTTTGCTTCGGTGTGGCCCCACATAAGGTCGTGGCGTTTTCATCTGTTGCTGATCAACGTTAGTTTGTGTTGTAGTTGTGTTTAAATGCTCTGTTCCCCCCTGAGAATCTGTTCCCCCTGTGTCGGGATCCGACCGTGAGGCGCATCTGAGTTCTGAAACGAGTCCACACTATCGTGTCACAGTTATAGCTCATTTTAATCGACAGCTCCTGGTGATAAATAAATAAATATAAAACCTCCACTAAATAAATAAACCTGGTCTAGAGTGTGGGGTGTAGACTACTGTACAGGTTTTTTATTTATTTATCTCCGACAAATACAAAGTATCAGCCAACAACACATCATATATAGCCTATTTATAATTTTTATTACTAATATAGAAGGCTGGAAGCAGCTGATAGAGGACAAGAAAACTTCCTGCAAAGATAAGTGTAGGCTTTGTGGTAGGCTAAATCTCATTCAAATTAAAAATATGACTGGAGAAAAATTATTTCTAGCTGCTATTTTTTGATAGTTAATGTCTGGGTTTTTGTTGTTGTTGTTTTTTCATTATTTGAGAGAAAGGGTGCGCGCTCCCGACACAGGGGGAACAGATTCTCACGGGGGAACAGAAATTCGCACAGCACCTGCGTTCTTTTGTTGCAAATAATGTTGTGGATCAAGGTATTTGTAAAATAATAATAATAATCTGTGCAGCAGTATTTATTTTGCACTGGGTCATCTGTTTGACAGGTCAACAAAGT
This sequence comes from Garcialebias charrua, assembly GCA_038048925.1. Taxonomy (NCBI): domain Eukaryota; kingdom Metazoa; phylum Chordata; class Actinopteri; order Cyprinodontiformes; family Rivulidae; genus Garcialebias; species Garcialebias charrua. The sequence continues at coordinate 124,339 of JBBPBX010000565.1, forward strand.
GATAGAACAGTAATGTTTCTCAAGTATGTTTTTTTGTAAGGTGATTAAAAATGTGTTGTTGTTTTTTAGCTCCATATGAGGCGTTCCACATCCAGGGAATCTGAGCCGTGCAGCAGTCCCAAACACTCGAGACCACCTTCAGGATGCTCCACCCGCAGGATGGTCCACCTGCCATCCACAAACAAACACCAAGGTCTCAGCTGCACCCAACATTGTCGTGGATGGAGGTCTCAAGAGATGACGCAGCTCTGGCCGAGACTCTGCATCATCTTCCGCTGAATTTGAAATACATGTCACACATTTGGCACTTCGCATCTGGTTCTGTGAACTTCTTTTAGAATAGGATACCCTTTATGTAAATTACTATGTGCTTGTGTTAAATTATTATTTATGTTTTCTTCTAACCCTGTGTGGACTGGGCACCTGGGTGGTCTGTAACACAGGTGTACACACCCACCTGTTCACATCTGGCCATAACCTATGTCAGAAAGGGATTTTTTTATAAGTCATAAATTCAAGTACAGGAAACTTTTAAATTTTAACGTTTAAAAATTTATGCTTCCTATAACTTTTTTAATAATGTACAATTTGGATTACTCTAATTGATTATTGCACTTTGTTTCTTTTGTTTTACAATATTTAATATTTGCACACCTGAAACAATTATAATTTATATTAAATTTAAACATTACTTTGTAAAAATTGCTGATGTAAACATGTTTATTAAATGTTTGTTTAAATTATGCATGCATCTGAGAGAAATGCAATTTCAATCCTGTGTATGTTCTGTACATATTGCAGTTTGGACAATAAAGTTGACTTTTAAATTTGACTTTGATGTATGACTTGGAAATGTATTTATCAATACAGAGGTCTGTAAAGAAAGAAATTGATTACAAAAACTAGTTGTTTATGATTCATTTTATTAACAGTAAGTTAATTCAAAACAACAAAAGTTTCTGTGTCGTGTCACACGGGACACCACCTCCAGCTCGTCTGTATGGATGCAGTGGACAGAAGAGAAAGCAGTCCCAACCACCTTCAAGATGCTGCACCTGCCAGCCACAAACAAACACCAGGGTCTCAGCTGTACCAACATTTGCGTGGCTGCTGCATGGGTGCTTGAGTCATCACAGTTCTCTGAAAAAAACATTTGAAAGGATACAGTATTGTTAAATTCATTGCAATTTGTTTGGTTTGCATTGAAAAAATATAATTTCTCATAAATCTTACCAGCTGTGCTCAGTTTTGATTAGCTGACA
>JBBPBX010000566.1:0-26327 GCA_038048925.1 Garcialebias charrua
TAGGGTTGCCTTGACAATGCTTTGAAGCTGCAGAATGTTCCGTCCACATATAAATAGGTTGGCCTTATCAATGCTTTAAAGCTGAGGAGTGTTTCGCCCACAAATAAATAGGTTGCCTTGAAACACTTTAAAGCTATGGAGTGTTTCACCCACATATAAATAGGTTGGCCTTGAGAAGACTTTGAAGCTATGGAATGTTCCGTCCACATATAAATAGGTTGCCTTGACAACACTTTAAAGCTGTTGAGTGCTCTGTCCACACATAAATAGGTTGGCCTTACCAATGCTTTGAAGCTGTGGAGTGTTCTGCCCACATATAAATAGGTTGCCTTGACAATAATTTAAAGCTGTGGAGTGTTACACCCACATATAAATAGTTTGGCCTTGAGAAGGCTTTGAAGCTGTGGAGTGTTCCGCCCACATATACATCTCGAGGACAGCTTGTGGGCTACAAAATGATTCCTTTAAAATGTGTCTAGCAGTTGAAGACAAGTGTTCTGCTGCATATCTTGGTTTTTGGATCAAGTGCTTGTGAGCTGCGCGTACAAGTACTTGTCTCAAATTGTTTTTTGTTGGAAGTTCTCTTACATTTATTCTAACATCTAATCGATCCAAAAAAATCAATAAGTTCATCTATGTCATCAACAAGACCGTGTGTTATTAAGGCGTTGATCACAAGATCCCTGTCTGACTGACCAATGTACAGGAGAAGGCTGTCAAACAGCATTTCATCGGAGACTTCTCTCTCTCCAAAAATGAGAGCAACAGAAAAAGCAGGGGCAAGGCGACAAGGAAAGTATCCATGGTCTTTAAATCCTTTAAGCAGGCTCCAAGCCTATGGATTGCCACTCTTCTATATTCCATTTATTAGGTAATGTTGGGACCCTCACTTCCTCCCCATCTGCTATTCTGTCCATAAAGTCAGTCCAAAATGCAGCGTATGTGTCTCTTGAGACACCATCTACATCATTTCCCATTTCATCAATAAAACAAAATTTCAGGGTTTGTCTCAAGATTGTTTGATCTTTAAACTGCTGTATCATGTCATCAATAATATTGCTCCTGTGTAGTTTTATGGTAGCCCACACAGTTTCATATGGAGCTGTATTGGTACAACATATTATCACGTTATTACTACATACGTATCACGTTATTACTACATATTACCACCTTATTACTACATATGATCACATTATTACTACATAATATCACGTTATTACTACATATGCATCACGTTTTACTACATATTATCACGTTATTACTAAATATCACGTTATTACTACAGTACATATTATCACATTATTACTACATACGTATCACATTATTACTACATAATATCACGTTATTACTACATGCGTATCACATTATTACTACATACAGTACGTATCACGTTATTACTACATAATATCACATTATTACTACATAATATCACGTTACAGTATTACTACATATGTATCACGTTTTTACTACATAAGCTCAAAAAAATGTTTTTTCATGGATGACAGCAATACCCCGTTATTACTACATACGTATCACGTTATTACTACATATCACGTTATTACGACATAATATCACATTATTACTACATAATATCACGTTATTACTACATGATATCACGTTATTACTACATACATATCACGTTACTACATAATATCACGTTATTACTACATACATATCACATTATCACTACATAATATCACATTATTACTACATAATATCACATTACAGTATTACTACATATGTATCACATTTTTACTACATAAGCTCCAAAAAATTTTTTTCATTGATGACAGCAATACCCTTCCGTACTCTGCAGCACAGGATGGGACGGAAAGTTTAAAGACTTCAGTTGCTCATAATTCCCTCTATGCTTTTCTTTTTACTCAAGTTTCATTAAAAAAAATACATGATGGGTTCATGATATGAAGTATTAAAACAAAGATTTGAAACCACAATATGCTGACTTTTATTTTGAAACAAAAATGCAAATTATATTAGTGATATCTAACTGATGTATTTATTATATTATAGGTATTTATTTATAGTTCAAGTATTTTAAAGCACAAGTGACGTGAAAATTTTGAGTTTTTCCTGAATTCAGAACATATTTTTTACCAATTAACACTTTTGATTCCATCCATCCATCCATCATCTTCCACTTGTTTCAAAGTCAGGTCTCGGGGGCAGCATCTTGATCAGGGAGGTCCAGACATTCTTTCCACAGCCACCTCTTCCAGCTCTTCTAGGAGGACATAGTCTCTCCAGCATGTCCTGGGTTTTCCCCGGGGTCTCCTCCCAGTTGTACATGCCTGAAAGACCTCCCTATAAGGAGGTGCCCAGGAAGCCTCCTTGCCAGATGCCTGAACCACCTCAACTGTTCCTCTCGAGAGACTTTTGATTAAAAATGAATTTAAAATGAAAGTTTTTTTGTTTTTTTTTATCACAAGCTTTGCGATTCATCTCTAAATTAACACCAGAGTTAGAAGAGTGTTTTCACAACAGATTATTATAGAGGACATTAATTCACCATAAGCAGCTTTTAAACAACACTGTGGGCAGTTCTGCACATGAATCTGTGCCGTTATCTAAACGAGCAGAAGTTTGCCCTTCGAGATACTATTTTATGTTCCGCTCACTTTTTTTGTGTACCATAGAAACAGGTCTTCTTCTATAAGCTCCACAGGATCCACACAACTGCCAGATCAAATTAAAATATATTTTAGATTCTATATGAATTGCACATAATATTACTGTAAGTTTTACTTTCATGTTTGGTCTAAAACGTTGCTATTTAAATACAAATCCACAGTAGTAAGTGTTGGACCCACTAATTCAACCCAATGTGTACTTAGTGTATATAATAGTTACTAAACGTTCTGGTAAGTCACCACTTGAAATGTTAAATGAATGAGTGTACTCGAAACCAAACAGCTCCTGCTAAAGGAAACTATTAATTAGCGGTGTTAGCTTGTAAAAAAAAAAAAAAAGTTTTTATTTTATTTATTTTTTACTCAGTACGTCACAGCGGCGGGCTTCAACTTGCTAAACTGAGTCCAGGACCCTGTTTTTATCATGGCATGACTCCAGAGCCCCTGGGTCCCCTTACCACATCGAGCAGATGAAAGGCCTCGTCCAGATGTTTACAGGCTGTGAAAGTGGCAGGGAGCTGATGTCGGATGCTGGCACAGCGTGCCAACAGACAGAAAACCAGGCAGTAAAGCCACATGCTGTTTATGTAGCGTTTAAGAGGAAAAAAAGAAGAGGGGAGGGGGACAAAAAGAGCGTTGAAGGGAAGTGACGGAGTTGTAAAAATTTGAAGCAACTATGTGTGTTTTATTTACCCACACCATCATGGGGTTTTATTTGATTTTATATGCCAAGAAATAGAAAATAACCCAAATGACCACAAGATTTAATTTACACTAACATGAACGAGTCCAGCTTCTTCGGAAGACGCACCCTTGACCCCCAGTTGGCCAAATGGAAGTGGAAGCCAGATTTAAACAAGGTGACCTGTGTCAATGACTTTGTGTATGTGTCTATGTGAACGTGACACTGGAAAGTCTCGTCTATCCATGTCATTTTACTATAAAGCTCAGGCCACCTTATATCCTCTGTCAGCATGCTTTTTTTTGTTAATTTTCTTTGATAAAATCCCAGAAATACTGCGGGCAGACTGGCACCGACAGGACCAGGTAAGAGCTGAGATGATTCCAGTACTGTATTGGATTATAATTAAATGAAAACTTCAAAACTGGGTACAAACTGGTGCCCAGACTAATAAATGCCCAAAGATCTGATAGGAGTTTGAAGGAAATATGTTATTTATCCAATTCTCTCCATTGGCTTTCTGTTAAATTCAGAGTAGGGCTGAACCATTTTGGAAAATATTCTAATCGCTATTAATTTTTTTAACCTCAATATTGCGATTGTAATTTAATATGTGATTATTTTTAGTGTCTTCTTCTTGTGTATTTTTCAACGAACACAAGCAATAAATCATGTTTCAGTCGTATTCAGCTCCGCTGCAACTCTGTTTCTGCATTTTTTTTGTGTAGCTCCGGGATAGCAACTTGGCTAAAATGTGTACGAGGGCGTTCTGTACCGCTTATCCACTGTGTTTACCAAAGCTGTAGATCCAAGCTTGGTCATTATATTAATGGGCATCGTGTCTTTCGCTATGAAATCCGTTATTCCACATGTCGTTTTGAACTTTGTTCATGTGGAGTAATACCTTCGAACAGTCCGATTAGTGATCCCTGTCGGCTGCTACTTTGCTTACTTGAAGTTGAAGCACTGGTCGTTGGCATTCTAGCCATGCAACTATCGTAAATGTCTTTGTGGTGTTTTTTTTAAAGTGTTGATAAAGATTGTGGTGTTACCTCGAAAGGTAGCAACAGCAGCAAGGGAGGACCTGCACAATACATGTTGTTGCGTAGCGTCTTCTTTTTTACAATCAAAATAATTCCAAACAACGGACGTGCTGCTCCTCGTTGGTTCCAAACTTTCAGATGTGTCATCTTTTGTCGAGCCTGATACCATAGTGCAGGGGTCATCAACCTTTTCGAAACTGAGAGCTACTTCGTGGGTACGGAGTCATACAAAGGGCACCAGTTTGATAAACTCTTCGGCAATAACAAAGCGTAAATTGAAAAAAATGTATAATAAACATATTTTTAAGAACATATTTTTAAGATATATATATATATATATATATATATATATATACAGGTAGTCCCCGATTTACGAGCGAGATCCGTTACAACGAGGCGCTCGTAAACCGGAAATCTCGTAATTTGGAACGGCCGCCATGTCTCTCGTAAATCCGGAATTTCGCTCGTAAATTGGAACGGTTTCGCTAGCGCGACTACAAACACTCTATTTTCATCCAAAAACTGCTTATGAGTGCATAAAAATGATCGGAAACGTGTGTCCATATGTTTAACTAACTAACTGTGGTGAAAAAACACATGAAAACTCAGTATTTTTTGCGTTTTTTCCAAAAATTCGCCAGCTCGTAAGTCTGGAACCTCGTAGATCAGAGCGCTCGTAATTCGGGGACTACCTGTAAATACAAAAAAATAACAACTGGATAAAATGAAATTTTAAATGCAGCTTAGTAGTGAGTTGTGCAATTTTTAGAACAGGTCTGAGGGCACCTCAAATGGTCCTTGGGGGCACCCGGGTGCCCGTGGGCACCACATTGGTGACCCCTGCCATAGTGCATCTGGTTAACCTATGGAACCGAACGTGTCGCCGGCGACACGTTTTCCACACACTAACTTTGCATTACCGTAACTCTGCAACGGTTTGCGCTATCAGAAAAATTCAAATGGTGTTTGAAAGAAAACAAAGTGCGCTTTTTGGCTGTTTTGGGGGTATTACGGTAATCACCTTCCCGCAGCTACGGGAAGCCCAGGAATGCGAGTTTTTGTGTTCAGCACGAACGAAGCGTGCAGAGTGAGGAGGAAAAACATGAGAATCAGCAAAAAATATGTCAAACAAATGTACTTCAAGGAATAAAAAGACAATAAGGAGATTCCTGGATAATTTTAATTTGGAGAAGGAAATTCTATTTGTTCTTCTGAAGAAAAACATTTGATCAATTGCATAACTTTTTGAATTTTATTTCTGAATGAATGAGGCCTGTTATAATAATAATAATAATAATAATAATTGTCTAATCTTGTCATCTGCGTATGTTTCCCATACACAGACGAAATTCGTCTCTGCATTTAACCCAACCACCTACCAGGTGGTGCAGTGAGCAGCCATAGAAGGCGCTCGGGGAGCTGGAGAAATAGGTGTGCACTCATAGACACCCCAAGATGTGTAGTGGCCGGGACGCGAACCCGCGTCCTTCGGGTCCCAAGTCAAACGCCCTAACCACTACACCATCTATTTCGTGGATAATAGTTTTATACTGGGTACACATAATAGGATATAGTTTTATTTTATATTTTATTTTATATTTTATTTTGTTGTTGGAATAGTATATCAAGTTTAGAAGATATTACAATATTCATCAGTTTGTACTTTGTTTGTGTAGAAGATAATAAGGATAAATGTAGGGAGGGGAAATTCGCCTGTAAATAGTTTGAATTGTTATTCTGTTTCTTATTTGTAAAAATAAAGTGAGAATAAAAAAAACATTGTAAATGTTGTGGAGAGTTAGGACTGTATGTTGATTTTTATGAGTTTAGCTGGAGCACTTCATCCATACAGACACTCCGATCAGAGAGTGAGTCCTGACACAGCAAGATGGTGTTTTTTGGGAGTTTAATTAACTGACCAGTTCGTTTACAGCATGCAGTTTCCTTTTCTGAGCTGTAAATTCTTCCTAACTGAAAGTAACTGGCATTAACTGTCCCTTTTTCTGTCTGTCTGGTATCTGAAATAACAGAAAACGGCTAAAATGAGAACATGCTAACAAATAGCTTAGCTTACCCTTAATATTACAACAAGACAGAACCTTAAACATGAAATAAACATTTCTTTGGGCTGTCTCATATTTGCGCCAAAATCGCCACCCCATTTATATATGAAAAGAAGAAATTAGCGCTCATTAAAGTGCATTAAGCTCACCTTTGTCACAAACGCAGACAGGCATCAACGATAGAAAACATCAACGGCTATAAAACCAACGGCTTTCTCAGCTCTACAGTATTTATCCTCAAGGACCCTTTAGCTGTCTAAAAAGATGCCTGACGTAAAATACGAATTAGCTGTCTAACAAATAAGAATTAGCTGTCTAACAAGATGCCTGAACAAAACAATACAGAAATATTAGGGAATTTATAACAGCCGCCCCCAGAATAGCCTAGCTATTATGTAAAGTCTATTAAATTCCCTAAGATGAAGTGGAGTCCTGTATTTTGTCCATCATCAGGTGGAATGGCCGACAGCTGGACCATACGTGGTACCGGCCGCAGGTAGGTCTTCTCTCCAATCCGAACCTCCGCTGACCGGATCCGACCGTCTGCACTCTCGATCACCTTGACAACCTCCCCGATGGACCACGGTGCTCTCTGAAGCTGGGGATCAACCATCATGTCGATCGTGCTCTGCGTGAGGTCATCAGTAGGCCGCCTCCACTTCTGCTGAACTGGCAAGGACGGAAGGTGATGCCGCAGGAACTGCACCCAGGAGTGGTCCACTATCATCTGACAGTGGCGCCAACGTCTTCTTGTGACGGTGTCAGGAGCGTAAGACGCTGGGGTAAGGAGGCGTCCCGCCGCCCCATCAACAACATGTTTGGCATCACTGGATCAGGATCAGCTATGTCTGATGAAACATAGCCTAAGGGCTTGGCGTTGGATCTGGTCAGCTCAGTCTTCAGCTCGCCTGTTTCTTCAGCTAGCTGTGCTATGCGCTTGGGCTGAGTCTCTCTTTCAGCTGTGAGTTTCTGCTTTTTCTCAAGATCCCCATCTTTCTGCTGGCTAAAAAGTTGTTGTACTCTGGCTTTAAGTCGTTTGAGGTCTTCTTCCATATGTGCAGGAACTCGTAGTACGGGTTGGCTCGCTCCGTCTGGTAGGACTCGATCTCCTCCAGCTTCACGGTGTCCACGATGGCTGCCAGAGACTGCTGGCACCGCTCCTTCTCCTGCTGAGCCGCACAGCTCAGCAGCTTGGGCATCTTCCTCTTGCACGGATGAGGAACGTGGACGTCCACTTCCTCGTCTGAGGGGCGGAGCTTGAGCTTGGCTCCCGAGGAGTCAGACTCTTGGTCTCCACACTGAGGGGAGGAACACTCCGAGGTGTTGCTGCTGTCCGTCTGAGCTGCCGGCTGGATGCTGGTTTGACTCTGCTCTTCGGCTGCGGACGAGGATTCGGGTTTCTCGTCAGCTGGCATGGCCTCCATCGGATCAGGGTGGAGCTCAGCTTTGGATTCAGAGACACCTTCTGAACTCAGGCTGCCTTCGAGTGGTTCAGTTCTGTTGGTCTCTGAGCTCTGTGGGACGTCGGTCCTCTCCTCAGCCTTGTGTTCAGGACTGATACAGGACACGTTGTCCTCCATATGAGACCCAGGACAAAAGGCTGCATCGTCACTAGGGGGCCAGGACTTCTTGCAGTCTGGATAGCTTATGATCCTGTTGTCTTCTGAGCCCTTGGACTCAGTTTTATTTAAACTGGGTGATGTCTCCCCTTCAGCAGAGACGGGAATGTGCAAACTGGTGGACAGTACTGGACTCCCCGCCCATTCTGTTTGTAGGTTCTCTGAACCAGTCTCCATGTCCTCTTCTTCTGGTCTGTCGGGGTTTGCCACAGGATTGTTGCTATGGTCAGTAAATTCTCTCTCACTATCACGAACCAGCTTGGGCAGTTCAGGTACAGGAACAGGCTGCTTCGGCGGCTGGAAACTGTATGTGGACTGTGGCATGGTGTACTGTGGCAGGGAAGAACTGTATCCATGAGGAGCTGGCCCCACCATGACAGGCACTGGCTGGTAGACTGTCTGTACTGCAGGATGCTGAAGCTGGAGAACAGTTTGTGGAGATGGACCTGGCTGATAACCTGACGGCTGCAAGATGGGCTGCGTAGTAATAATCGGTGGGGGCTGGTGCACAGGAGGTGCAGTGATAACTGGTGTATGCTGATACACAGGCTGTGCAGCATTAACCTGCAGGGGCTGATACAAAGGCTGTACAGTGTTAACTTGCGTGGGCTGATACACAGGCTGTGCGGTTTGATACACAGGCTGTGCCGCGTTAACTTGCGTGAGCTGATACACAAGCTGTGTGGTGTTAACTTGCATGGGCTGATACACAGGCTGTGCGGTGTTAACTTGCGTGGGCTGATACACAGGCTGTGCGGTTTGATACACAGGCTGTGCCGCGTTAACTTGCATGAGCTGATACACAGGCTGTGTGGTGTTACCTTGTGTGGGTTGATACACAGGCGGTGGAGTTTGATACACAGGCTGTGCAACATTAACTTGCGTGGGCTGATACACAGGCTGTGTGGTGTTACCTTGTGTGGGCTGATACACAGGCTGTGGCACTGCCATAGGGGTGTAGAGGTTCTGGTACTGAAGCATAATATTGTTTGATAGTGATGTGGGTTGCAGCACATGACGTGGTGTTGCTGGAGCCAGGGGTTGACGTGCTGGTGTTGACACAGCTGGATGTGGCTGGTATTCTGTATGGGCTGGACCTGTATAATTGGGCTGGTATTGTTGAGCATTTACAGCTGTAGTCACAGGATTAATTATTTGATAGGCTGGTTGGTATAACGTAGACATTGTGTTATACTGGCTTGTCTTATCGACTGCCGCCGCTGGGAAATGACGCTGTGAGAACCCGAGTGCTGAAAACAGCTGGCCATCTTGAATAGCAGACTTGGTCTGCAGGCTGAGTGACTGCAGCTGCTGTGCACTGGCACTTAGATTGTCATCCTGATGAGGGGCAGCATAAGACATTAGTGACTGAGGAACTTGGTAGTCCTGGAGGTGAGCTGGTAGCTGCCGTGGCCGTTCTGTTAATCTTGATGTGTCCATTTTGCTGATATGAGTGAAGTAATCCGGCTCGAAAGGACCAAATGTTGTGGAGAGTTAGGACTGTATGTTGATTTTTAGGAGTTTAGCTGGAGCACTTCATCCATACAGACACTCCGATCAGAGAGTGAGTCCTGACACAGCAAGATGGTGTTTTTCTTGGAGTTTAATTAACTGACCAGTTCGTTTACAGCATGCAGTTTCCTTTTCTGAGCTGTAAATTCTTCCTAACTGAAAGTAACTGGCATTAACTGTCCCTTTTTCTGTCTGTCTGGTATCTGAAATAACAGAAAACGGCTAAAATGAGAACATGCTAACAAATAGCTTAGCTTACCCTTAATATTACAACAAGACAGAACCTTAAACATGAAATAAACATTTCTTTGGGCTGTCTCATATTTGCGCCAAAATCGCCACCCCATTTATATATGAAAAGAAGAAATTAGCGCTCATTAAAGTGCATTAAGCTCACCTTTGTCACAAACGCAGACAGGCATCAACGATAGAAAACATCAACGGCTATAAAACCAACGGCTTTCTCAGCTCTACAGTATTTATCCTCAAGGACCCTTTAGCTGTCTAAAAAGATGCCTGACGTAAAATACGAATTAGCTGTCTAACAAATAAGAATTAGCTGTCTAACAAGATGCCTGAACAAAACAATACAGAAATATTAGGGAATTTATAACAGTAAATATGTTCTATAGTGTTGAAATTGTTAATTTGTGATGCAAAATCTGTACTTCATGTTCAAATGCAGTGTTTTATTTGCATACAATCTCTAAAATTTAATTTTGCTTTTTGTTTTTTTCTTGATGTTAAACAGTTTTAGTAGTTGTTTTGTAACAAGTATAATGTAAAATAATGCCAGATATTGAAAGTTCTAAATATTCTGAACAAATGTGCTGAAGCACTTGGCCATATACATTTTCTTCATATTTTCTAGTGAAAAACAAGTAAAAAATGCCAGGCGGAAATTTGAGACTTAGGTGTAAAAGGGTTTAAAGCCTTACTGTGCGCTCCTGTGGCAGACGTTTGCAGCAGAGCTAAACGTAGGTGCGACCTATACACCAGTGCGACCCATTTATGGATTTTTCCCATCTTTTGGTGATAATTGGACAATGCGACCTATACACAGGTGCGACCTATACACCAGAAAATACTGTATATGTGAATGTGAAGTATTATATTGGGAATTAATTGAATAAACCAGGATTTAAATCGAAATTGGATTCCTTTTTTCACTTGTATAGCACTCTTTTGTTTTAAATTGTGGGTATACAAATAAAGTCAATTGTGAGTGAGCAGAATTAAATTCGCAATGTCCTACAAACGCATTCTTTCTTTGAGTATTTTTTACTTTTATTTTGGGCCAGTAGTTCCATCACACTTTATACTAAATGTACTGTATTGTGCATAAATGTTTAAAGAACTGATGCTTAGACCAATGAAGCAGCTTGACAAAACATCTTGAGTGGCCAAAAAGGGCTTTCATTTGTGTTTATTCTGACCAAGATTTCAAAACAAGAGGTTTCCACTTTTATTAACCTCAAAACTAGTGACCTGATTTGGTGTTTGAATATTTGAGCACAGTTTGGCTTCAGGGTGCTTTTGTTAAGCATGGAATTATGTAGATTTCACCTCATTATTGCAGTCCTGTGTAATGTGTGCACGGGGATGCTAATAAAAGAATGAATAAATGGTGCTAAAGGAAGGTGACTGTGACTTGAAACAAAGCAACATTTATACCTCCTCTGCAACAACCCCAATTAGAAGGCCACTCTAAATGAATGTGCCGTGTGTTTCTGGAGCCACGCCGTCCCCTGACTTAATCTGGATTGAGCAGAGCACTCCGTTATTGGGTTACACGCGGCAGCAATGTGTCTTGTCACTTTGCAGAGACAGCAGGCGATAAAACGCGTCGAGCAGAATTAGATTGTCATCGATGCGTCAGTAGGATTGTGAGAACAACAGATCGATGGCCGAATCACCGAGCAATATTTGAGCACGCAGACAAGAGGATGAATAAACACAAGGAAGGCAGCGGGGAAAGTTTGAGTGCGTGTCTCTTTCGAACACGACGTGAAAAGGCAAAAAAAAAAAAAAAGGTTATTTTCCCACACTTTAGCTTGAAGCGATTTCACAACGCTGAGCAACACAGAGTCAGGGAGAAAGGGAGAGAGAGAAAAGCCAAACCAATTCCAATACAGCACTAATGGGCCACATCATGCCAATACAATAAATAATGGCCCTTTCAGCTCAGTCAATAGTGAGTAAATGAAAATTTAACCTTTCATTAAATGTGGTTGTATTATTTCCCCTGCTTGCTTCCCAGCTCTATCTCCCTCTGACACTTTATTTCCATTGTGTACAAGAACCCTGTGCAAATGTTATGATGTAGGGCTGCATGCACGTGTTAAGTGGTGTATTCTAAAATACAGTTTAAGGCTCTTGGAAGACCAAAGCAAAATCCGTTATTGTACAAATAAATTAAAGACAAAAGACGAGTGCTGGTTAGCCAATAAATCGACTGACAATGCAGACAGATAATGAGCTTCACAAGAAGTATAAAAGCCCAGTCTTATTAAAAAAGAAGAAGAAGAAGTAGCGCTAACTCCCAATGCTAATTCACCTGCTCCTAAATCTCAGCTGATTTCAGCCTTTGTTGTAGTTTCATTACTGGAAGACGGGGAGAGACGTCTCTAGGCATTTTTTTTTTTTGGTCTGGTGTTTTCTGGTAGATGAAAAGGCTCTGGGCCCGATTTCCACCGCGGCCAACCTGCCCTCTTAATTAATTAGCGCTAGCAGGAAGCACTGCACCGGGGACAGGAAGGCCCTCCAGAGGACTGGACAAGGTGACAATGTCCTAAAGGGGAGACCAAGTCCTGTGTGCATGGTTAGCTAGCAGAAGCTAACACAACTCTGAATGTTGAAGCATATACTGATATTTAGTCATGTTTTAATTTTAGTTAAGTAGACTGGAACATTGTATTTTTAGTGGAGGTATATTTTTTGCACATGAGAAACTAGCATAGCTCACTCGTTGCACAAGGAAACAGACATTTATATGATTTAAAAGGAAAATTCTAACATTTGAGAACTACACCACAAAAAAGGTTACATCATCTGGAACAGTTTCTTCAAGGGAAAATGTTTTGTCTTTTATATGAAAGACTTCATCAGTCTGAGGCATGCCAACCCAGATCCGTCTTACAAATAGCCCCTCCTCGAGCCAGCCCTCTGTAGGAAGGGCTTTTTTGCATGTGTAAAACTACTTTCTTTGGATTCCACAGAGGGCTGGCTTGAAACACATCAAGGAGGGGCTATTTGTGGGACAGAGCTGGGTGGCCAGGCCTCAGACTGACTTAACCTTTTTATGATTTATCGACCTAGATGACTGAGTATTCAAAACTTTTTATTTGAGAACTACAATTTGTTTTTGTCTAAAACAAGACAAGATGCTCTTAACGTTACTGCTAGTGCTGTGCGATATGACAACATATATCTTGGGGACGATAGAAACGTGTCTATCGTGCTACTTTCCTTCTATCGTCTCTATCGTGATAAATAAGAATAAAAAAATAACTGTTGCAAAGAAGCTTCATATTGTGGTTTTGCGAGATGACGGCGCTGCTTTATGTTTGACGCACACGCGGGTTTGTGACACATGCTTTACGTTGTTAAACTCGAGAGCGGAGGCATGAAGCCGGTGTCACAACAAGGAGAAACAGCTGCACAGGCAGTCCAAGAAGAAGAACTTTTACCAAAAAGAGGGGGAAGCTCACCTTGTTAGCTTCCATTATTTCGCTCCGCTGAAACTCGGAGACAAAATGGGTCCAGAGGACACAAACCCAGAGTCCAACCGAGTCCGAACTCGGGTCCAGTTAACCAATACAAAACAGACCAGAGACACAACAGAACCGGAATTTTCTTTGCCTTGTTTACTCCAGCTTCCAGAGCGGATTTCTTCTTCGTGGGTTTTATTAGCAGCCGTTGTTTTACCGCCACCTGCAGGAAAAATTTGGACCAAAGTAGAAACTCCTTTTCTACTTTGGTCCAAATTTCCTTGTTCTTTTTGTTCACATTCTTATAATTGTAACTGTATCTGTAGTAAAATAATAAAAAATAAAAAAAAACTTTGGTCCAAATTTTTCCTGTACACACACACACACACACACACACACACACACATTGTGTTGTATATATCGTGATATATGTCGTTATCGTGATATAAAAAAGTCCATATCGTGATATATGATTTTTTCCATATCGCCCAGTTACTGCATTGCCATTTAATTATTTTAGTCTGAACACTTAAGACTGCAGAATGTGTATAGTTTCCAAACAAAATTACTTTGATGCCTTAAATGAAACATTTTATTGTCTGAACTAGTTAGCTAACCTAGCACCATGTTGATCTTTTTAGCTTTCCATTGCTTTGCGCCAGCATTTCGCCCCATTTTATTTCCCTTTAACTACGTATTAATAACATTAAATTCTCGAGAAAGTTGCTTTTAATGGCACATTTTCAGCCTATTCATTAAATCCTACATCAGAATTCCCAACATTTCTCAAAAACAAAATTACTGGAGTTTTATAAACTCCAGGAAATATTTCATGTAAAATGCTCAGAATTCAGCATCTTGGCGAAAGTCACATTCAGAGATGACTGAGTATACTATGATATGTGCATTTTCATGTATATGTACTTTACTTACCTGTAAGTAGAGTGTTTGAGTACTTTCTCTACCACTGTTTCTAATAATGAATTACATTGTATAACATCATTCAACCTAAACAGATACTAAAAAGACAGATACTAAAAAGCCACCATAACCAATCAGTAAGGATACATGTTGTATGTAAACTGTAGAAGCAGAAGAACGATTCAATTATATGAAAATACTAGAATTAATACATGTACACATCAAAATCTCAGAAAGATCACCTGTTAATCAGCAGAGCAGTGTTAAAAACCCAAGTTTTCCCAGGATTGTTTTTGTTTTTCTCAAATTCCCAAGAGTTTTCCCTGTCGGGAAAATGTAAAAATCATTTTCCAGATTTTCCCCTAATTTCCAGAGTTTCGGGAAAATCTGTATGAAGCTGCCGTCACCATTAAAGCCCTTTGAAAGTACTGTAATCTGTATCCTCTGACTTAACTACCCAGTTGAAACTAAAGTCTGTGCAGTGATTTCAGTTAAATGTATCGTGGCCTGCTGTTTCACACAGGCCACAGCATTTACAGCTGAAAAAGGAAAAACACTCTGTTGCTATAAGAGGACAACAGAAGCAAAGTGGTGATCTTGCCTTTGCTTTTGCGGAGCAACATTTGGGCTAAAAATAACAAGATATGCTATTGCACTTCTTAAAAGAAGTTACCGATGGGGTTTGAAAAGTGCAAAAATGTACTTTAATTGTAATTTTTTTTGGGGGGGGGGGTCAGAACTCTAGATACAACAACATGACTATTTCCCAAACCCAGCAAATATCCTGCACCAACAGACTACACCCAAAAGAAATTTGTAATCCCACAAGCATAATTAAGCTGTTGAGACTAAACATGCATAAGAATTTAAGCAACAAACCACTGCAGCACGTTATTTTTGCGCAAAAGGAGCAAAGCATACTAACATAGCATGTCTGGGTAAGAAAAAAAGAATCACATAGACCACATGCACTTAAAGTTGCAAGTAAAACTTCTTCTATAGCTCCTGATGACCTATAGTCTTAGCATACGTCTCGTTTTGTTTGTGTGTGCGTGCGTGCGCTTTCGTGCATGTGTGCAAACTTCACTCTCTTTTTCTCTGTGTCTCCAATAATGAGCATGTGCACCTTTTCTGCCCGGGGCCTTCATACACAATTTAGCCAGAAAGCCATAGCTGATCATGATTTAGCTTTTGACACAGCTCGCCCTGAGGCAGGGGGGGACTAATACAGATATCTGACTCCGAGACCGCCATGGAGGGAAGGAGAGAAAGTGAGAGGCCTTTTATTGACTAAATGATAAAGAGGTTGGTAATGATAAATAACAGTCATTTTATTGTGGAATTCCCAGAAAAGACACATTCCACACAATATATAAGAGGAGAAATAATAGACAAGGAAGTTGTTCGCTGGGGTCTGGGTGAACAAGTCGCCCATTGTTAAACTCCCAATATTCTTCAGCCAATGTGGAGGTCACAAATTGCGTTAGAGGGTTGTGCTGCTATGAATA
This sequence comes from Garcialebias charrua, assembly GCA_038048925.1. Lineage (NCBI taxonomy): Eukaryota > Metazoa > Chordata > Actinopteri > Cyprinodontiformes > Rivulidae > Garcialebias > Garcialebias charrua. The sequence continues at coordinate 15,707 of JBBPBX010000566.1, forward strand.
CAACAGAAGACTGATGCAGAGCGGCAGAGTCATCCCTGTCTCTGGTGCTAGGAGAGCCCAAGCAAGACAGAGGCAGACTTGCCCACAGGCGTCGCTCACTCACAATCTCTATTCTGCGATTGTCTCTCTTCTACTTTGTGCACTTAATCTCTCTCTAGTGTCCTTCCTCTTTCCCTTTCTTCTTCTCCTTTTCATTTGCTTCCGCTTCTGTCTCTCAGCTTGGTCCTTATACATCTTTCTGCACATCTGCGTGGCAGGAAAGCCGGTCCCTGATGCTCTCTGCTGCCATCAAGTCTTCGGACTTCAGTTAACAAAATGCAAGATGGCCTACACACTTAAGGACAGATTTATATACAATAATGTATTAAAATAGCCATCACTCACCCTAACCTTGAACCAGAAATCCTTACCTTTATTTTAACTACCGTACTTTTCGGGGTATAAGTCGCTGTTTTTTTTACTAATTTGCATGTCCTGCGGCTTATACGCCAAAGCATCATATTTATGGATTTTTCCCCATATTTTTAGACCCATTTTTGACTCGGATATGACCGTTTTTCATTTTGGCAAAAAAATAAAAATAAAAATGGTGCAGTACCACTCTTGTCCGCTAGGGGGACACTTCCAGAGAGTACACCGACCGTTTCTAGCTCATGTGTCCAAAAAAAGCCTCCTCTGCTCGGACTGACTCTTGTCGCTGCCCGGCCTCCTGCTCTGGAGGTAGCTATCATTAGCCGCGTTGTTAGCTGTGTTTTTTAGCAAGATAACTCATAAACCACACCGCAGATTTTCTTGAAACTTACAGAGCGTAATTATTTGGTGGTCATTTACAACTGACTAGCTTTATGAGATGTTTGAGAAAAGAAAAAAAAAAACACAATCTTTTATTAGCGGTTAGCTACCGTAAGCAGATACTGTACCTACTATTTAGATATATAGCTCATAAACCACTCGGCGGATATTTTTTCTGCTTACAGAGTGTAATTATATGGGGCTTAATGTACAAACTGTTGCCCTGTATAAGACATTTGAGATAAAATTTGATTTTTTTATTCATGTTTTAAGCTCTCAATTTACCGATCGATCTACGTTCCCACCCTCATCTATGGTCATGAGCTTTGGGTTATGACCGAAAGAACAAGATCTCGGATACAAGCGGCTGAAATGAGTTTTCTCCGCAGGGTGGCTGGACTCTCCCTTAGAGATAGGGTGAGAAGCTCAGTCATCCGGGAGGGACTCGGAGTAGAGCCGCTGCTTCTCCACATCGAGAGGAGCCAGTTGAGGTGGCTCGGGCATCTGGTTAGGATGCCTCCTGGACGCCTCCCTGGTGAGGTGTTCCGGGCATGTCCCACCGGGAGGAGACCCAGAGGAAGACCCAGGATACGCTGGAGGGACTATGTTTCTCGGCTGGCCTGGGAACGCCTTGGGATTCCCCCAGAGGAGCTGCTCCAAGTGGCTGGGGAGAGGGAAGTCTGGGCCTCCCTACTTAGGCTGCTACCCCCGCGACCCGACCCTGGATAAGCGGAAGAAAATGGATGGATGGATGGATGTTTTAAGAGACGGAATTGTCTCGTTAGCTTCGGTTTTATTTCCGTTTATATTGTTATAAATAGTCATAAACCACTCGACGGATATTTTTTAGGCTTACAGAGTGAACGGTTAAGCTCAGGAACCCTTGTGCTATAATGTCAGCTAAGAAATATATTTTTCTCAGCAAATAAATAATTGTTTTTACCGTGTTAATCTTGTAAAGTCCTTCCATGCTGGCTCGCTTCTGTGGCCGCCATTTTCAGCAGGGCAAATGAGGCGCTGTCACGTAGCGGTGACGAATAATAGATGCGACTTATAGGGCGAAGCGGCGTATTTATGGATTTTTTCAAATTATTCCCAATAATTGGACAAAGCGGCTTATACACAGAAGCGACTTTTACCCCGAAATGTACAGTATGTCCTTGATATCAATCAGATTCAATCAAGATGGATCTCTGCCATTTTACCCCAGAATAACCTGTATAACCACTGGTTTAGAATTTGCTCAAAAATGGCTTTGTCAATGTCAGTAGCTTTCAACAATACTAACCTGTAACTGTGTTCACTGAGTGAGTATAGATTATACGATGCCCAGCTAGTCTGGATTTGTGTAAGCAAACAGATTAGTGCCTCTCAATGAAATTGTACCGCGGTGACTATAATGTTTCAGCCGCCAACAAGCGGTTTAATCCTGACTGAGGCAGGAAGTAGATTCTAACTGATTGAACAACTCTATAAAGAACCAACATAGACTGGATGACAATGCCATGATTTATTAAGCACAAACTGTAAAAGAGACCGAGACATATTTTTCAAAGTTTGGCCTGCGAAAAAATCTACTAAAATTGGCTAATGAAGATTTTCTTAATACAATAATAAGAATATACACGCTGTACCAGCTAAATGGTCATTCTTGGAGCAGTGTCTTATTGCCGTTTTGAAAATTTTCATAATAAAAGCTAGTACATACCGTGTACTTTCCTACTTGATAACTACCAGTTGTGTATACTTTAAGTTAAAGCAAAGTACAGGGCTGTATTATGTACTGCTTTTAGTTCTGTCTTCTGGTCCAGTTATGGTTTATTTAAAGAAGGCTGAGGCTAAATGCTAATTTTTAAGAAGCAAAACATTTTTAGTAGCTATTACCTGTTTCATACAACACGTGGTTGATATTATAACCTGGATATTAGGTACCTGATGGATTCCCTCAGGAGTTGGAGAAATGTCTGTTTCTCCGACTTTCATAATACAATTCATTTCCAAATTAAATTAATATTTAAAGACCCAAAAGGTGATGCTTCACAGTCGCTACTAAATGTTCTATTGGAGGAACCTCATTCACTTATGCATGCTCACAACCACACACAAATGGATGCAGGGATGTATAGTAGATGTATGTAGATGGGTATATAAATGAATATAAATATATATGTATGTATATTGTATATATATTTGTAGGTATGGGTATGTGTATTTATAGAAATATTTGCAAGGTCATGAATATTATCAGTCTTTATGCTTGTATGTTTCGTTGTTGTGTTCTGTCATGTGCTTTGCAGGATTGTGGACGGAGGTTTGGTGTGTTTGCCTTGTGCTCTTTCTGTGGACAATTGTTGTTTTGTTGTTTTGTTTTGTTGTCTCACTTTCTCTTTTCTTTCTTTCTCTATTATAAAAAAAAAAAAAAAAAAAAATATTGGAGTGAGAGGATGGCTATAAGGTGTGAAGGGAGGCCATCTATAAATGGAAAAAAATAAAAAAAATAAAATAAAAAAAAGACCCAAAAGGGCCAAAACAAGACATTTAAGGCGACTGGGTCAGACAAAGAACTGGAAAAATATATATACTGTATATTATTTAAGTCAGATGATCTAATGGCCTTTTGTCAGGCTTTTTCTTGTTAGCATAGTTATTAGCATGTGTCTTCCAATATTCTTTAGGAATATACGCCAAACTGGCTCGTTGGACAATACATTTGCTAGCATTAAAAAAACTCAAGGTTAGATTTTTAGGGTCTTCAGGGTTCCATCTAGTTCTGGAAACATAAATTAAACAAGTTTTAGCCTATTTTAATCCAAAGTATTTCAATGTATTTGTTGAATATGTTTAATTTAGAGTTCCTTAAAGGTTCAGTCTGCAGTTTCTGTAGAACTGCAGCACTTAGAAAAAATTTCAACAAGCAAAGCATTCTGATCCCTCCCCCTCAGAGCCATATATGAGCTCTGCCCCCTTGTGGTCTGTTGGAATTCAAATTCAAGCTCTGTTTTTATTGGCTGATTCAAATTCAAGCTCTGTTTTTATTGGCTGGTTACAAACTTTGTTTTTATTGGCTGGAAAATGGCGGGTCACTTTTTCTTTTTAGAAATGCTTATTTACCACCTGGAGAAGCAAGGGGACAATATTTTTTTTTTGTTTTTTTCAGAGATTACCTCTCTAACATCAATCTAGTGACAGAGTGAAGAAATATGTTAAAAATGTATTGTTAGAAAAGTTACATATAGTAGCTTTAAGTTTCATTGAGAAAATGCAGTTGTTGTTTTTTTGTACCAACTTTTTTAAACGTTGTTTTATTATCAACTAAGAATATTGGGGTCTGGATAGAGATTGTCCAAGGGCCACTTTTGTCCCTCGTACCATATGTTGCCCACGTCTGCTCTAGTTTTTCGGACAAAAAATAAAAAATGTAGGCTATGATTAAAAGGAATAAAACTTGGAATTTGAATAAAACATTTATTTTAACCACTTCCATTAACCAAACAACGCTCGGTGTCGTATCTAGCGATGCTCTTACAGGAAGTTCCTGACGCTGGTGGTATGAGGAACTCGTGGTACCTATGTGTGCATTTGCCTCAGGATACCTCTGCAGTTCTTGGATACTGAATGGAGAGTGGCCCAGAAATGAGCAGTCAAATCCAATTAAATTACTCAAATTAAATTGTACAATGGTTATGGAATACCTGATCGAATTACTCACATTCAGGGGATTTCGACAGCAACCAATTAGTTCAAAGTATAAAGTTCACATGTTCAAATTAACACCAACCGAGGACAGAGCCTTTATTTGAGAGAAATGATACATCATAATTACATCACGTTGAAAAGAAAATCACAAATTATATAGCGGTCATTTAATAAGAAAATGGAAATGGTTAATAGGTCTTGATAAGACAAATATAGCGCTGTCAATGGTGCAGCATGACAAGGTAGACTAAATTAAAATGGAAAAAGTTATTATTGTTAGAAAGGCGCTCAGGGGTTTATTGTTGCTCGTTTAAAATATGGGCAGTCAAACCTGCAACCTGTGTAAAATATAACAATTAAAAACATCATAAAAGATAAAAAAAGAAACTTTAGTTAACTCACCAGACACATTGTAGTTTTTGTCACAATCATTGGAACTCTTTTGTAACTGACTTAATTGTACGGGGGACTTCCTGACCTTTTTTTACATTTTAAATTTAGCTTTTCAAGGTGCCTTTCCAAGGTGAAACACGTGAGTAATGAGATACAAATTCAGCCCGTTAATTGACTTTCAGCAAATTTAGATCCACTAGACCAACGTATACATTTCCCTCTTTTAAAAGTGAACCATTTTAGCTAATAAAGTTATTAATCTTGCCCATGCAGTAATTATCTCTGCAATTATGCTGTAATTGCACATATATCAAGGCCACCTCATACAGTGGGCAGCCTTAAGCATGTTTCAGATAGTTTTTTTTCTCCAATTGCATGTATTGACATTACTCTTTCTTCATGTGTTTTGTGGGGATTCCATGCACGGTAAACCTCTAAAGCGGGTGAATTGCAGAACTTGTCTTTTGTTGACTTGTTGCGCTTGCATGCGCATCCCTGCCTGCATGACAGCGTAGAGCCTCAGAAGAACCATAAATGCTGTAACATGATAATGCTACTTTAATTACCCCTTGGTCAGCCCACTTACAAACCTATTGCTGCTGCAGTCAATATCCCAAAAGATCCATTCATGCCTCGGCTGATGGTTAACTTGGGAGCTTTAGCTGAGTGCTTTAGCCTAATTGATATCCTTATTTAGCAATGAGCCAGTGGGAGTCGAGGGGAGTTAAATGGGGCAGTTTACCAGGCAGTGAGCATGCTAAACCAGATCCCTGACACCACAACTGTGTCTTGCTAAAGCCCCGATTTACACCAGCTAATTTACTCTTTCAAATTGATTAACATCAGTTTTGTTAAGTAGTCACACAAGACTGCTTTTATCATTTGTCATTCCCCTTTTTCCTGTTGTTGTTGGCAATATTCATAAATTTAGCCATGCATATTGTTAGTAATCGTGACATCCGACTGCTACCAGGCCACAAACTAATACAGCCCTTAGCAAAAAGTAGTATATTAAAGTATACTTCAAGTATACCTTTTAGGTACTTATCCGACTTGAAGTATACTTTTTAAGTACTTATCTGAGATATACTAAAAATACGTTTATTTAAGTGTAAGAGTATACTTATTTTATACTTTAAAATAAGGCTGTGCAGTAATCTGACTTGAAGTACAGGTAACCCCCGACCTACGACCCCATCGACCTGCGAACCACGGGACTTACGAACATATCATATTTAATAAAAATATGAATTAAAAAAAAAAAAAAAAAAATTTTTTTTTTTTTTTTTTTTTGTGTTTAAATGTTCTTAATTTCATGTGTACATCACTTTGTTGCAGCTCTGGTTGTTTTAAAGGCTTTATAAATAATAATTATGATAAAAAAGATCATTTCTGATCATTTTTGAGCAATTTTTGAGCAATTTTGGGAAACAGGAAGTAGGTCTTCAGTTTACACGGTCACAAATTAATGTAGAACACCGGACGCTATTTAAGGTTCAGTCACTGGGGTCTCCGGTCACAAATTAATGTAGAACACCGGACCGGACGCCATCTTAGGTTAGCTGCCGAGAGCTGGACGAAGACTGGTGACCAGGATGGCTTCATATGGATTAATTACTAGCTGGAAACGTCTCTGTGAACTTTGTGGATGTCTCAGGCAGGAGCGGATTTATCGCCGATCGTGCCAGGCCGCCGTGCGAACACCTCCAGCCGGCCTGGCTACACCTCCGGCCTGGCTAGCTCCAGAGCTAACACTGGAGCTAACACGGGAGCCGGCCTTTTGAACACTGGTGACCAGGATCGCATCATGTGGATTAATTACTAGCTGGAATAGCTCTGTGGACGTCTCAGGCTGGAGCAGCGGCTGGAGCAGGAGCTGCAGATTGATCGCGCCGCCGCTCCAACACTAGCTCATGGCTTGGCTAGCAGAAGCTAGCCAGCTAGCTAACACAGGCCTGGAGCAGCTGCGGTGGCCCGCGCTGCTCGGCCCGAAAACAATCAACGCATGGCAACCTAAGATGTCGGCTTTGACCATCTCAAAGTAAGAAAATATATTTTTATTTATTCTGTAAATGTGAATAGCAATGTTTAACATTACAGTACACTACTTTACATGCTTAAATGTGTGCGCGCGCTCCGTTAGCATGATAAATAAAGGTTGAATGAATGAATGAATGAATAATTTTTTTTTTTAAATATAATTTTCACCCCCTACCTACGAACGGATCGAGCTGCGAACCGTTCTCAGGTCCCGATCTCGTTCGTAACACGGGGGTTCCCTGTATACTTTTTTAGGTACTTATCTGAGATATACTAAAAATAAGTTTATTTAAGAGTACTAAGAGTATACTCATTTTAAACTTTAAAATAAGGCTGTGTACTTGAAGTTTAGTTTTTATGAACTACATTAGAATAATTTATAAATGTAAATTCAATGCATAGTTTAAATTTGTATCTGTTGATCAAAACCAACAAGAATTACAACTCATATAGTGCCACAATCAAAAACTAAACAAAAAAATAGGGAGTGGACTGTGTTGATTTCCCAAAATGCTTAGCAGTATTTTAGTGTTCCAGGCTGCACCATGAGTCAGAAGGACGTCTGTGGTTTAGACCTGCCTCTTGTATGCTATTAGTTTGGTTATTGACTGTAGTGAGGCTCAGAGTGTCTTCTCTGAGTTTACCTCACACAATGTTAAGACAGAAGTCACAGAGTCAAAGTCAAAGTCAACTTTATTGTCAGAACTGCAATATGTACAGGACATACAAAGGATTGAAATTGCATTTCTCTCTCAGTCCCTCGGTGCAACAGTAACCATTTAAACACTAAACAATTAATTAACAAGCATAAAATGAAATAATAAAAGTTTAGTACTGTCCTGAGTTTTTTACATAGTAGTTTTTCATAGTAGTAAAAAAGTATAAAAAGTTTCACCAACACCAAAACACCAACATTTAATAAACAATCATAAAATGAAATAGAGTGCAATACTGTCCTGAGTTTTTTCATATTAGTTTTCCATAGTACAGTAGTATAAAAGTATAAAAAGTTTCACCAACACCAAAAATGAAATGAAAAAGAGTATGGTGCAATATACGTGCTCTCTGACATACATCAAGTATCGTAAATATTGGCAGGTTGGATTGGAAAATCCGATATGTAAATATGCTGGTATCGGATGCAGATATTGGATAGTATATAACAAGTGCATTTGGAGTATAAAGAAAAGTATACTAGTGGTATACTTTAGGTATACTTCAATAAACTAAAATATGGACTAGTAGTACACAATAAGTACATTGGGAGTCTAATTAAAAGTGTACTACTAGTATACTTTAAGTATACTTCAATAAACTAAAATATGAACTTGAAGTACACAATAAGTACATTGTAAGTCTAATAAAAAGAGTACTACTAGTATACTTAAAGTATACTTTTTATAAACTAGAATTGTCCCAATTTAGTACAATAAAGTATACTTATAGTATACTACAAGTACACATTGAGAAGTATACTTTATATACTTATACTTGTACTCAAGTACCAGTATACTTCTTTTTGCTAAGGGAGACTTCAACTGAGCACGATGTACCAAGCATTACCCAGGCAGCTTTCTGCTGTTTGAGCTGAATGCAATGTTTAGAACATGCCTGCAAACATCTTCCAAAGAGCTGCAGGATTTCAGGTAGAACCCCAACTAAACTCTTCAGAGGCAGAACAATGCACATCCAACAGGTCAAACTGAGCCACCGGGAGCAATGGGAAAATCAGATTCTTCTTTTAAACTGGGTTTGTAGGTCTCTCCCTCCTGCTTGTCTCCCCAGATATGTCTCCCTTAACAGCTCAAAGTAATTAGCAACAACCACATGCCAAAGGTAGGGTAGCTACTGTACACAGATTAGGCAGACCCTATCGTTAATTCGAGACGCTGAGACGCTCTGTGGGGGCTTGTAGAGAGCTGGGAGCTACAAGGGAGACACCCGGGTTCCTCTTCCCAAGGTCGCTTTAGTGAGACAAGCTTGTCAGGGGACAAAGGATACCCGCTTTATGTGATTAATTTAAAATATATTAATTTTACACTCATTTGCCATAAAATTATCAATTTTTGGTACGCCAGTACAAACCGCTGAAGTCCAACCATAAACATAACTCTCTCCGTCTCGCTACTTCAAACTTTGTTTTTGAGTGATATCACTGAAAGTCCTGCAGGGCTTCCCATTAGTCACATTGTTCAGCCCAGGACACAAAATGGCCCCCAATCTTAGAAGAGCGACGTCAGCCCATTCTTTATACTGTCAGGATGAAGAAGAGCATAAAAGCTCAGAGTCAATAAAGTCATACGAAATGCTTGATGTGGCAACACGGCGCGCCACAGTGACCGATTAAACGTCCACTCCGACACGTTCATACGCTTCAAAGAAAAAGAGCAGAGGAAGAACAGAAAAGAAAAAAAAGATTTATAGTCCGAGATCCAGGTTTTCTTCATTTATTAAGATATTTAATAGTTATTTTACTTTTCTTTTTGCAGTATGCATCACTTAACTTTAAGTTTTACACTAGTTTGGAAAGGGGCTTTAAACGGTAAATGTTTGGCATATATGTGATATTTATAACTATTTCACAATATATAAAAAATACTGCAATACGTAAGCCTATGTATTTCCAGGTCTATGCATTCCTGTTCTGAATGACAATAACAGATTTGGTCAGTCTAACGGACTTTGGCCTGCACCCCTGCTTTAGATGATAGGGATGACTGAAGAAAATGTGAGGAAAATGTGGGTTTATTGCAATTGATTATAATATTAAACTATAATTAGGCCTGTCACGATAAACAATACATAAATAAAATCAATTAATCACACGATTAATGAAAATTATCAACCTCATTTTTATTAATCAGCTTTATCGTTTCTTCGTGTCTCTCTTGTGACACTGGATGACAAAAGGTTTAACTCCGGTGCTCTTCACTGACCCCTCCATTTCTTTTTTAAAATAATTTTCACCGTCCAAAATCCTGTTTTTAGATTGTTAAAAGCAGCTAAGCTACAAGCTAAGCTAACAGATTGACCTCGTGGAGAAAAATCCCCGTCTTGTCGAAGCTCCAAAATTCACAGTTGAAACCCGTGCCCTCGTATGAAAAGTTGTTTTTCTCTGCAAAAAGCTGAGAACTTGTTTACTGATTTTTTTTAATTCAAAGCTTTGTGTGACAAATATTGTGCTAAAGAGTTCAAAACACACCGAGTGTCCACTTTTTGAGAACTGAAAAATAGGAACGAGAGACAGCCCATGTCACGTCTAGGGGCCTCCCTCCCATTTTTCCTAACAAGACACGCTGCTCACTCCCTCACTATCCATCCTTTGGTTCAAACAGTCTTATACTGCCATCAAGTGGTCAAAAAAGGTACTACACACAAAAAATAACCAACATTTCTAATTAAAATTGACAGTAATTACTAATTATTGTCAAATTTCAAACAATACTATTGTTTATCGCAATAATTTCTGAGACAATTAATCACCCAGCAAAATGTGTTATTGTGACAGGCCTAACTATAATATTGCCGTTTGTAAGTTTTCTGATATGTGGATCTAATGCACTTACTTATATTTTGGTTTGACTTGATTATAGCAGTTGATGTCATTTGTTCTCAGTTTATAGGACCTGACTGGCTAAATAGTTGCCTAAACCTAAGTAATTGTTTAAAATAATTGACTTCAGTTATATATATATATATA
>JBBPBX010000566.1:33751-54844 GCA_038048925.1 Garcialebias charrua
ATATACAACAGCATGGTTAAGTCCTCGTTCTTTCATCTGAGGCGCCTGTCAAAAATCAAGCCCCTCCTTTCTAGACGCCACTTAGAGACAGTAATCCACGCTTTTATTACTTCACGCCTGGATTATTGTAACTCTCTTCTGATTGGAGTAAATAAGGCCTCGCTTTCTCGGTTGCAGCTGGTACAAAATGCTGCTGCACGATTTTTGACTGGTACAGGCAGACGTGAGCACATCACTCCAGTTTTAATGTCCCTTCATTGGCTTCCTGTCCAGTTTCGAATCCATTTTAAAGTTTTATTGTTTGTTTTTAAGTCTTTGAACGGTTTTAGTCCCTCTTATCTGTCTGAACTGCTTCAACTTTATGTGCCATCACGTGCTCTTAGATCCGCTGACCAGATGCTTTTAGCAGTCCCGAAAACCTTTTATAAGACCAGAGGAGACAGAGCATTTTCAGCTCTGGCTCCTAAATTGTGGAACGAGCTGCCACTGAAGGTCAGGCAGGCCCCATCAATATCTGTTTTTAAAACTCGTTTAAAAACACATATGTTTTCATTGGCTTTTAAACCAGAATGAGTTCACATCTCTGTTTTAATGTTGTATTATTTTACTTGTGATGTTCTGATATTTATATGATTGAGATTGATTGTTTTTATTGTTTTGTGCTTGTTTTTATTCTTGTACAGCACTTCGGACGGCTGCTGCTGTATTTTTAAGTGCTTTATAAATAAACTGGTATGGTATGGTATGGTATATATATATATTGTATATATATATATATATATATATATATATATATATATACATATATATATACATATATATATATACATATATATATATATATATATATATATATATATATTTATATATATATGAAGTTCTGGAGCTAACATTTTAAATGTTTGCTCTAGCGCTAACGCTATTAGCTCCAGAGCAAATTTCATATAAATTAGCTCGAGCTAAAATGAATGCCAAGCCATTTTTGCATTCTCCTTTCTGTCAGCATGCCCTGGTTCAAATTGAAGAGATGAATCAGATAATGTCTGAAATTAGTCTTCAACCCGAGTAGAGCTTGCACTAGAATGTGTGTACAGTAATTACTTTTTAAGAAATATGAAAACTAAACAGCCTACATTAGTTTTTACAGTCTTGTTTATATAGCTAAAGTAATTGTCAAGAAAGGTCTATTGTTCCAACTAGTCTAAGATCCCATTAATGTAAGTGGGTATAAATCCAATAAATCTAACATATAATAAAGGCGACGTGTACGTAAGTTGAGCTGCCAAATCAGTTTTGTTTGAGATAAACTGTGTGATAATGTGTTTTCCCTAACAGAGTTCCACAACCACTGTCCCACTCTATATATTCTATAATTCGCTCAGATAAATTTCAGAGCCTGCAGCCAACACAATATGGTCAGAAATGAGCCTCGGCCATATTCTGTGATTCATAAGGACGACCAACATGTTTTATTGGAGTACGAGAGATTTATTTTCTGGCCTTCTGCGGGGTATGTTTTGAGAGGGACAAAATCACCGGGGACTTCTGCATCCAATTTACCAGTGAACTCTTTTACAAACATCAGTCAGTTAAAATGGGACAAATTCTACAGAAAATAATCGTAAACAAACCATTACGGCGCATTTTGGAAAATGTCAGGAGACACTCTTGACAATCTACTCCGAGTCGAAGGCAAAACAAAAAAACGCCCAAAAGGCAAGTGGGGATGTCTGTTTGCTCCATCATATTATTATAACTCTCGCAAGATAAAGATATTATACATTATTGGTTTAGAGCAACAACAAAAGAGTGAAAATGAGAGAAGCAGAGAAGAAAGTGGGGACGAAATATAGATGAGAGGAAGAATGTTCGAATAAATTGTTTCTTGGAAGAAAGCAAAGACGGCTTTAAACCTCTTGATGTGCTTCTATACAAACCAGCTGTAGCTGTGTTGGGAAACCACAGTCGACTCCATTACAGGACGTCTTGTTAGAATCAAACGGAGATCCCGTTTCCTTCTCGCTTCGCTCTTCCTTTGCCCGGTGCAGCGTGCGCTGTAATGCTCGAGTCAAATTAACGTGCGTGTATTTGCATGCACAGAGGAACATCTATAGGATGCAGTAAACAAAAGCGATGGCACGCTTTCATCCAAAAAGAAAATCAGAAGAAGAAGAAGAAAAGAAAAATAAATGCCACCAAAGAAAAGCAGCGTTTAACCAAAAGCTGAGGAGACGGAGCCAACGTAATTATTAATTAGACAATATTACTGAATGGAAAAAGTCTGCGTTTGGTTTCCTCCTCGGAGTTTAATCGAACACAGCTGAGATGAAGCTAAGCTAAACAACACCAGACAGTTAATCTCCACTTCCATGCACTTCGCATGCTGATAATGTCCAGGGGTTTTAAGTGAGCGAAGACGGCATGTTTTTTACATTTACTTGTTTGCTGTTGTTTGCCATCTTTAAGTGGAACGTTATTAAACCCAGCCATCTCCCATAGAGCCTAGACGTATTTCACTACTCCAAAGCTAATGTCGACCGAAGAGCGCATTGTTCTGTATTAGTTTGTCTTCCCTCGGAGACGGGAAAAAAAAAAAGTTTTGAGTTGCACGAGGCACGCCACCCTTTGAGCTAAAACTAGTCCAACTATTGTGGCATCGTTATCGGGTGCGACAAGATCAGAGGAAGGTAGGGGTGCGACTCTCTCAGTGTCTGGAGAATCGATTCGATTCAGATTTTTTTGTGTCATGATTCGATTCAAAATCAATTGTTCGATTCAGAAACGATTTTTGATTCAGAAACGATTTTTCTATTAAAATGGTCATAAATTTAGTTTCAGTTTTGTAACTGACAAGCTGAAAAGAATAAACAACAATGTAAACAAATGGAACATTTATTTAAAACAATAATTTTAAACTGAAAACATTAAACAACAATGTAAACAAATGGAACATTTATTTAAAACAATAATTTTAAACTGAGAATATTAAACAACAATGTAAACAAATAGAACATTTATTTAAAACAATAATTTTAGGTTCCTTATTGTATCAATTTTTTTAGCATCGTTTGATATTTATACCAAAAATAGGAACAAAATAACACAGGAGTGCATTAAATTCTGTAACTTAAATAACCAGTACAGGTAGTCCCCGACTTACGAGCGAGTTCCGTTCGTACGAGGTGCTCGTAACACGAAATCTCGTATGTCGGAACATGAAACACGTGTAGCTCGTAAGTCCGGATTTTCTGTCGTAAGTCGGAAAATTTATGCTAGCGCTACTACGAACACTCGTTTTTCAACACAAACGTACATACTAGTTCATAAACATGCTCAGAAACTTGTTTACAAACAGTTAGCTAACACACTTTCATCTAAAAACACATACCAGTGCTGTATTTTCTGTATGTTCTGTACAACTTTACTGTTCGTTAGTCAGCTCGTAAGTCCGGAACCTCGTATGTCGATGCGCTCGTAAGTCGGGGACTACTTGTATTAGGTTAGCTTTTTGCTCTGTTACTTATAGAAGATTATTGTTTGAATTGATTGTTTGAACTTGTTTTGTTTTTGAAAAAAGGGGCAGATAAAATAAGATTTCTTCTTCTTTCTGCCACCTTTCATTTTATGTATTCTTTCATATACTGTACTACGATATATGGTTTTATTTTCTTTATCTTTTGGGTTTTAATGTAAAATGAATGAATAAAAAATAAAAAATAAATCAATTTTGGGGCTTTTAGAATCGATTCTGAATCGCCAGGACTAAGAATCTAGATTCTTTTAAAAAAAAAAGAAAAAATAGATATTTCCTGCACCCCTAGAGGACGGTGTCTGCAAAGCCCCACGAGGAAAACTACCGGTACCATTTAAAAAAAACGAAGCGAAAGTCTCACCTGGACTTTGGCCTGATCATTAACGTTGGCGCATCGACTAGGAAAACCTTTGTAAAAACCAACACGTTGGGACGTGCATGAGCTTCTGAGCCTCGGTGGGTTTGGACGCACTTACCATACTATACCATTTTATTTATAGAGCACTTAAAACAGCGACAAGGCCAACCAAAGTGCTGTACAAACAAACAAACAAACAACAGGCAACACACACAACAAAGTACAAAAAATAGACATAAAAACATTGTAGATAATGAATAGAACGACCAAAACAAAACTTGTTCATGAGAAAGGCTCCGAAGTGCAGTTATTTTGAGCATGTTTTCCCTTTTCTATGATCATGTGTGTTCAGGTGGAGGATTCCCCACCGAGCTGCTGTTTGGCACAGACAGAGTGCAGGGAGCCACATTACTGTTCGTGCTCTGCCATCTGCTGGCTCGCATCCTTCTAGGCCCCCGCTCCGTCCCATCTCTGCTAATGAATTCCCTCAGCCCATGTTTCACTCTCCCCTCCTCGGTTTATCTTCGTCCCTTTCCTTTCCCCTTCAGTTTTTGGTGCAGAAATGCACCGTCCGCCCCTTTGGATCTCCACATCTCAGACAAAAGAAGGGGACAAAACGGGGGCAGCGGACAATTGTTATCAAAAAATAAGCACGGTGTTTGAAAGGGGTTTTAATTGAGGCATTTGTTATATTTGAAAAGGTGGGCTCCTGAGGGGATGTAGGGAGAGGAGCTGCAACTCTATTCATATCCTCAGACATTCATAAAGAATGGCATCTTTTGACTTTCCCTTTTAAACCACGCAACCTTAAATGGCCTAAATATAGAGGAGGGGAGGCAGACAGGGTAATTCCCTCCACCTTGGGAGGGGGCCACTGGAGGACTGGACGGTGGGATACAGCTGAGGACTCCTGCGAACAAAGAGAGAGGGTCCACTCACCCAAAATAGAAAGTAAATGTCCTGTTTATGAGCGCCCAAAGGCGATGCTGAGGCGTAGCTTTCTGTCTAAAACCTTTGGTTTTGCCTCATTTTGCTTTGGTGTCAGTAATAAACAGGTTTTATTAAAGCCATCATTAATAACGTGAAGGAGCGGTGGTTGTGCTAGCGCAGCCTGACTCAGGAGGAAGTGGACAGATTTGTTGTTGTTTCGTAAGGCCAGACTTGGACAAGCCCCGAGTCCGACGACGGCCCCTCGGTGTTTTCTTTGCTGTATTTTGACCGAGTCAAAGTTTGCCTGTTAGTTTATTATGAAGTTATTGGACGAGGACAACGTTTCCGGGAAACATACTTTTTGTCTGGTTCAAGTCTTTCTGTCTGGTCTGAAACAGCATAAACAACCTAAATCCCTTTTAAAAACACACTTTCATTCTTTGGCTTTTAAAACGTGATCTTCTTTTTATGGCATTTTAATACACCCGCAGAAAGACTGGTACATGTATTTTTTATTTTTTGTATGTTTTTTATGTTTTTTGTCGTTTTGGTTGACTTGTCTTTCATGTTGTTGTACAGCACTTTGGTTGACCTTACGGTTTTTGAAATGTGCTATACAAATAAAGTTGATTGATTGAAGTGGACCAACCAGTTTGCTGGAGCCAAGATGGTTTCTGGAGGCCGTCCTGGAGGCCGTCCGCTCCCTCGTCGACTCCTCCCAGGCAGGCAAACTGGTTGGTCCACTTAAGTTGTTTACGGCTTGGTGGGGGAACAGTGTGCTGGAACTACTCTGACTGATGAAGCCCTCTGGAGTGAGGATGAAACGTTTCTACTAAAAAGAAACTGTCCAGATGACCTGATTGAGAATTATCGGAGTTTTAAATTGCGTTTTAGTTTATTGTCTGAATGTTTGTGAAGCATTCACACTGTTGTGATCCATGTGTCTTCTGCATAATTTTCAGGATGATTCTCGTCCCGCACTTTTCAACCTATTTCAACAAATCATACATCAAAACCTTCAGCTCGTTCAGGAGAAGGGTGCTATGACTTTTGGTATTGATGCAACTTTAGCTTTTTTGAAATATTTAGCCTTTTCTGCCATTTGTTTCCTCATAGAAAATGAACTGAGCTCATTTTCCATCCTTCAAATCTTTAGATCTATTTAAACCTTTTACTGCTCTTTTCATGTTGTGTTCAGCTTCTTTTAGCTTTCTTGTGCAAATTTAAACTTTTTTCAGCTACTTTCAGCTGTTTTTTGTTGTTGTTGCTCTTTTGTGCTAATGTCTTATTCTTTCTGCTTACAACATTTTTGTGCTCCTAACTTCATTCTGCTAATTTCAGCTTATTTCTGCATGTTTGAGCTTTTTCTACTACTTCAGCTACTTTTTAGCTGTTTTAAGCTAATTGAAGTTTTTTTCAGCTAATTCCACATGTATTGCACTCATTTAAATTTTTCATCTTCAGCAAAACTGTGCTCTCTCTACGTTCTTCTGCTAATTTAAGCTGCTTTCTGCTTTTTAGCTACTTTCAGCTGTTTTTGTTGTTGCTAATTTCAGCCTTTTTTTCCAGATAATTTCCATGTTTTTGTGCTCATTTCTGCTTCTTTCAGCAAATGTTTTTTTTCTGCTTTCTTCTGCTAATTTAAGCTTGTTCCATCTTTTCAGCTAACTTTTTATCATCTTTTAGCTAATTTCAGTCGTTTGTGGATAAATGCAAGTTTTTTGTGATTATTTTTGCTACTTTCAGCCTAATTAACGTCTTTCAGCTTATTTCTGCTGGTTTCAACTTTTCCTGCTATTTCAGTTATTTTTTAGTTGTTTTATTCTAAATTTTGCTTTTTTCAGCTAATTGGAGCTCATTTCATCTCCTTCTACTTCCTTTTAGTAGTTTAAGCTTCTTTCTGCCTTTTCAGCAACTTTCACCTATTCTTATTATTTCCTAATTTTTGTGCTAATTTCTGCTTATTTGAACCCAATTCAGCAAATATGTGTTCTTTCTGCTTTCTTTTGCAAAGTTAGGCTTGCTCGCACTTCAGCTATATGTTTTTAGCTCATTTCAGCTGTTTCTCTTCTGCAACAAGAATTCACAGTACATTTTCGCAGGAAATGCAGTTTCTCTAGTATAAATTTGATGTTTATTTAATCGTTGTTTGTTCATTCATCAGGATGAAGAAACTCTAAATGACAGCTGAAAAGCTACAAAAAGTTGTCGATAAGCAAGCTCAAACTTATCGATCTTGTTAGCACATGCACAGAAACAGGTATGCATGCGGAGGTGCCTGCCCTCATCTCAAGTCAATCAGCAGTAAATTAATATAAAGTATGCTAATAATAACACTAACCGAACCATAAACATGTGGAGGAAAATCCTACATTTAATCAACGTTTGTTTTGTTTTTTTCTTGAGAAGAAGAAAAACTAAGCTGCAGCAGCCCTCATTTGCAATAAAGGCACATTTCTAATATCGGAGCGCACGTTCTGAGAAAGTGACCAAGTCAAGGTGTGATCTGTTATTTAGACAGGTTGGATGCACTTCCTCGCAGCCCCAAATTTCCCCCGGGGAATCTCCTCCATTTCTCACTGTCATGCATCTGAATCTTTTTCCCAGTGAACTCTGACAATTACTGAACATTCATCACCTGCCCACCTTCTCAGCTGCCCAGCTGCTGCATGGAGACCAGAGATATGGGGAAGAAACGGTGCGGCCGGGAATACCAAGTAACACTGGCGCTGACGCAGTCATGAGCTCTGATATCACCGGATGGCAGAGGTGTTTAACTTGTTTTGGTGTAAGCATGTTTATATCCGCTTTATCAGATATTCACCTATTAAACTGTTTATACTGTGCCTTTAAGATTTTAAAACTACTTTCATACCCATCTAAATAATGTTAAACAACATCCGAGGAGCTCCTATTTAAAGTGTCTCAAATGAGACAAAACACAAGCAGA
Source organism: Garcialebias charrua (assembly GCA_038048925.1). Taxonomy (NCBI): domain Eukaryota; kingdom Metazoa; phylum Chordata; class Actinopteri; order Cyprinodontiformes; family Rivulidae; genus Garcialebias; species Garcialebias charrua. The sequence goes on from JBBPBX010000566.1 coordinate 41,522, forward strand.
AAGAAACAAAAAAAGAGAACCAAATGTTAAAATAGCTTTTTTAAGTGGGGTCCTGGATTAAAATTATGAACAATTAATATCTTACCTGTTGTAAATAGCTCTTTGCAGGACCTCAGTTTGAAAATATATATTTTTATTTTAATCAAATTGACGAGTACCATGAAGTACCATGTTGATTACGATCGTTGAAAAACAGCTTCAATTTCACAAACTGCAGGTAGTCCCCAACTTACGAGCGCTCTTACTTACGAGGTTCCGGACTTAGGAGCTGGCGAACGAGCAGTAAATTTGTAAAGAACATCCAAGAAATACAGCACTTTTATGTGTTTTTAGATGAAAGTGTGTTAGCTAACCGTTTGGAAACAAGTTTCTGAGCATGTTTATGAACTACTATTAACATTTGTGATGAAAAACGAGTGTTCGTAGTAGCGCTAGCATAAATTTTCCGACTTACGACTGAAAATCCGGACTTACGAGCAACACGTGTTTTGGGTTCCGACGTACGAGATTTCGTGTTACGAGACAGTCGTAGGAACGGAACTCGCTCGTAAGTCGGGGACTACCTGTATTTAGTGATTCAAAGAAATGTTTCTCTTTTAGACGCCTGAATATAGGCTTGTCACGATAAACAACAAATCAATTTATCACATGATGAATTAAAATGAGGTTGATCATTTTCACTTATCAGCTTTATCGTTTCTTCATGTCTCTCTCTTTCTACTGAAGACACTGGATGACAAAAGGCTCAACTCCGGTGCTCTTTACTGACACCTCCTTTTCTCTTTAAAATCTATTTAACTGTCCAAAATCATGTTTTTGGATCGTTAAAAGCAGCTAAGCTGAGAAGCTAAGTTACGAGCTAAGCTAACAGGCCAACCTCGGTAAAAAAAACTCTGTCTTGTCAAAACTCCAGAATTCACGGTTGAAACCCGTGCCTTCGTGTAAAAAGTTATTTTTCTCTGCAAAAAGAAGCTGAGAACTTGTTTACTTATTTTTTTTATTTATTAAAAGCTTTGTGTGAAAAATGCTGTGCTAAAGAGCTCAAACAACACAAAGCATCCGCCATTTTGAGAACCAAAAAAAGGAGCAAGAGACAGCCCCGTGTCATGTCTAGGGGCCTCCCTCCCATTTTTTCTTAAAGAGACGCGCTGCTCACTCCCTCTTTGCCCATCCTTCAGTTCAACCAGTCTTATACTGCCGTCCAGTGGTCAAAAAAGTTACTACACACAAAAACTGACCTACATTTAATCTTAAATTTGACAATAATCGCTAATTATTCTCAAATTTCAAACAATATTATCGTTTATCGCAATAATTTTTGAGACAATTAATCGCCCAGCAAAATTTGTTATCGTGACAACTTGAATATTGCTATACTTGGCCAAAAATGTACATTCAGATTAGACCCATTCCAGTCCTCCTAAGGGTCATTAGCAGTGTTGGGGTAGTTACCCAAAATAAGTAATTAGTTACACATTACTAGTTACTTTTTAAAAAAGTAACGTATTACACTACTTAGTTACTCAGTTCTGAAAGTAACTTAGTTACATTACTTTTGGATTACTCTAATACATGAGATTTAACCTGTATTAATTTTTATCTTTCAATAATGACATTAGAGATCTTTTATATATACATATACATATACATAAGCACAATGCATATGTAAACGTGCCATTCAAAAGGTATGACAATATCAAAATGTAAAACTTCTGTTTTAAAAAAATAAAACAAAATAAAAAATAAAACATCTGAAATGTTTGTTTACAAGTTTGTTTACCTCAGCCTTTGTAGTGGTTGCCTGGCGGTGAAATTCAAGCCGAGCCTGCTTAAACGGTGGCGGCATCAAACTTGCACCATCCCTCTGCGGCTCTTTAGCAGCTAGCTTAGCATTAGCGTGTTGTCTTTGTAAATGCTTGTAAAGATTTGACGTCGAGTTCGCAGCAGTAGACAGTGTCTTGTTGTGGCCCAGACATAGCTTGCACACTACTGTAATGTTCTTGTCCTTTCTTGTGCCAAAAGAAACCTCCGCCTCCACCTGCCATGTTGTTGTTCATTCAATGTATGTCTATGTACCTTTATATGTCTATGTACGTTGACGTATGACGTTCTGACGTCATCGCGTACGTCTTTGTTTTTCCCCGTGACAGTCTGCTCCGTCGTCCTCGTCCCACAACTATTCTCCGAAAGGTAAAATAAAATAAATAAATAAAACTATTCTCCGAAAGGTCCTGATTGTAACGCAAGTAACGAATGTAAGGTTTTGTTAGTAACTGTAAAATATTACAGGCATTTTCAAAGTAGTGCGTTACACTACTACGTTACTGAAAAATGTAATGTCATTACTGTAATGCGTTACTAAGTAACGCGTTACACCCAACACTGGTCATTAGGACCATCATTTTTGGCAATTATGCAGAAAAGCGGGTGAACTGCAATGGTTCAGCTGCTCCACTGAGGAGCAGCTGGCCGAGGCTGTTGGAAAATACGGCCATCTTTACAACTGTTCCAGCAAAACGTATAAAAAAGTCAAAGAACTCATGGTAGATGCCACAGGGTGCTTGGATTAGTCCTTAGCTCGTCAATAAATTCTGTTTCTCCAAACGGAGCTAGTTCAAAAATCAGTCTGCGACAGGTAAGATATTAAGCGTTCATAATGGTTCCACTCAACTCTCTGAACTCAGACAATTGTTGCCATCGTTCATATCTCTGTAACCAAACGTCAGCTTCCTGTGTGCGTCCGTGCAGACTTCCCTCATGAATAAAAAGGCCTGATCCGAGAGGTGAGAATATTTGCCCCCGTGGCGCTTAAATTCACCTCCTCCAGTCCCTCGTGTTCGCCGTGCTTGCTTGTAGGAGTCCCTTAACACTCACCCAGAAAGCATAAATATATTATAATCTCATCACCTGTCCATTTATACAGGTGTCACCCTGCCACGCAACTTGATTTCCAGGAGGGCAGCGTTTTTTTTTTTCCTGTGGCAGCGATTGGAGTCAGAGCGTTATTATCAGGCAAAATGTATTCATGATAGCAGAGGTCCGAGAACCCTGTGGGCTTTGTAATATAATATCAGGGCTCTTTATCAAATTCAACAGTTTATTGAAAACAGCTTGTACACATGATTTAGGCACAGAGTGCTACGACGAGGCTCCGGGTGTCCTCCTAACACACACGTTATAAGAACTAAAACATACACAGCGCACTCGCCAGCAGTGACACGCATACATTTAAATACACGTCTTCCTCCTCCTCTCCTCCATCATATCCAATAAAGGCCTCTCGCCGGATGAGCCGGCGTCTTCCTGCGCGGGCCTTTCGGTGCGATTCGCTGCTTGTTTCCTCTGAAGAGAAGTGTGATAACAAAAGCGTGACGTGACAAATGGACTTGGTGCCCCGCAGCCAGATTTAAGTGATAGGTTACTGAATGGGAGCTGCCTTCCCATCTAATGTATATATAAAACACCCACGTGCACACATGTGGGGGAACAGTGATGCTTGTAAACGTGTTGAACTTTCTCCAATCCCCTGACGACAGAGTTTCACCCGAGGAAAGAAAAAAAATGACCTCCTGCCTTCATCTAATTAATTAAAATACAACATAAATTTAAATATAAGTTGAAATTGTTAAGTTTTATTGTTCCACAGGTCTTTTGCAGTCTGGCTACTTCTCCATACTTTGTGCTGTTTTACCCTTTATCAAGACATTCGGCTCATTCACAACATGAATGCTATGATTTATACTTTTTAAAATATTTAGCTTTATTTACAGATATCGCCTTAGACATACCATATTTTCCATCCTATAAGTCGCACCTTTGTGACAAATTTGCATACACTGCGACTTGTTTATGGATTTTTCTACATTATTAGACATTTTTGGATAGATGTGACTTATAGGCCAGAAAATATTGTACATGATGAATTGGTCGCTTTCAAATCTGCTTAAGCTACCATTCTGCTACTTTTGACTTTTAGCTGATGTTCTGTTGTGTTTTAGAATTGAGCTTCCATTCTGCTACATTTACTTTATAGCTAGCTTTTTGCTCATTTCAACACTTAGTTACTGTGCTGCTCCCTTTACCTTTAACTAACTTTTTTCCTACATTAGACAGTCTGTTACCAGTTTTAGCAGATCTTTTGTAACTTTTAGTTTCCAGTTTCATAAATGTTTACTTTTGGTTAACATTTTGCTACTTTTAAATTTTAGCTACTGTACTGATACTTTTAATTTTTATCTAGTCTTGTGCTACTTTGGACTTTTAGTTCACCATTTGCTACTTCAGTTTTTATCTAGCATTTTGCTGCATTAGATAGTCTTTTACCTCTTTTAGCTAATCTTTTGATACTTTTAGTTTCTAATTTCATTTTGGTTGGGCTTCTAGCTAGCATTTAGCTCATTTAAACTTTTAGCTACTGTGCTGCTACTTTTACCTTTTAGCTCACCTTTTTCTATTTCTAAAAATCTAAAAAAGCTAAGTCTGGTCCTCTGGACATTCAGGACAGAGGACCAGACTTAGCTTTTTTTTAGATTTTTCTACCTGGATTATTGAGCATGCATCAGGGTTTTTCTATTTCAGCTTTTAGCTAGCGTTTTCTACATTAGATGGTCTTTTACCTCTTTTAGCTAATTTATATTTTAAGCTTCTAGTTTAATTTGGTCATTTTTGGCTTTTAGCTGGCATTTTGCATATTTAAACTTTTAGCTACTGTGCTACTACGTTTTAGCTCACCTTTTTCTATTTCAGCTTTTAGCTAGCATTTAGCTACATTAGATGGTCTTACTTCTTTTAGCTCTTCAAGCTTCTAGTTTAACTTGGTCATTTTTGGCTTTTAGCTAGCACTTAGCTACATTAGATAGTCTTTTTCCTCTTTTAGCTAATTGATACTTCAAGCTTTAGTATTTGGTCATTTTTGGCTTTTAGTTGGCATTTTGCTCATTTAAACTTTTAGCTGCTGTGCTGCTACTTTTACCTTTTAGCTTGCCGTTTTCTATTTCAGCCTTTAGCTGGCATTTGGGAGCACTTGACAGTCTTTTAGTTCCTTTGCTATTTTTAGCTTCTAGCTTAATTTTGTTGTTAAGCTTTCAGCTAGCATCCTCTAGCATTTCTTGCCAATGTTTCTCTCCTTTTAGATTTTAGCTAATGTTTTGCAATTTTCAGCTTCAACGTCACAGTTTCTGTTTCTTCAGTAAACTTCAGCTCTTCAGCGCTCTGGGTTCACACTTCCTTTGGTTTGTTCCGTTTCTTTGTGGGATCAAAGTTCTTGTTTTCTAAACGAGTTTCTCTGCCGTTTCTTGTTAAGCAGCCTGGGAAGAAACCAAACACGAAACATTAAGCGAGCGTCACGAAATCCTCAAAATAACAAGTCCTCCTCGGTAAATGGGAACCATCGGTGCGGCGGCTAATGATTTAAAGCGACGGTCAGAGGTCACGCCCAGCTATTAATGATAGCTCTTAACAAAAAGCACGTGCAGGATCTGTCCAATCGCAGTCTAGACGTCACCTGGGGACACATGAGCTGTCTGGTTAAGCCTTTATGCATAAAAGCTTTAATAAATCCAAACGTTTCTATGTTCCCTTGTTAGCTAATTTTTTTAAGTGATTTTTTCTTCTTCCCCAGAATAAAAACTAATGGAGTTAAAGGCCTTGCATTCCTTGAAGAAATGCATATCCCTCACTGCCTTTCAGGAGTTTTAAGATCTTATGTTGAGAAAGGACAGAACTGACTGTATGCGCAGAGTGTGTGTTGTGAATGACTCTCAGCTACTACCAGATCACATTGTAGCTCAATATCTGTTCAATTGTTTGACATATTTGTGTCGTCTAATGTGGATTAGCTTAATGAGGTTGACTGAAAATGTTAATTACCGTATTTTCCAGACTATAAGTAACATCTTTTTGCCTAATTTGCATGACCTGCGACTTATAGAGAGGTGAGACTTGTTTATTGATTTTTTCCCATATTTTTAGACCAATTTTTGGCTCAGATATGACCGTTTTTCCATTTTGGCAAAAATGGTGCAGTACCACTTTCGGCCGCTAGGGGTGCAGTACCACCCAAACTTACAGAACGTAATCACTAGATGGATATTTACAACTGATTAGCTTTATGAGATGTTTGAGATAAAATTTGATGTTTTATAGACGTAAATGTGTCGCGGTTAGCTTAGTTGATTTTTCCTTGTACGTTTGAGCAAATAGCTCATAAACCACACAGCAGATTTTTTTTCAAACTTACAGAAAGTAATCACTAGATGTACATTTACAAACTGTTAGCTGTTGGAGTTATTTGAGATAAAATTTGATGTTTTATAGACGTAAATGTGTCGCGGTTAGCTTCGTTGATTTTTCCTTGTACGTTTGAGCAAATAGCTCATAAACCACACAGCAGATTTTTTTTCAAACTTACAGAAAGTAATCACTAGATGTACATTTACAAACTGTTAGCTGTTGGAGTTATTTGAGATAAAATTCGATGTTTTATAGACGTAAATGTGTCGCGGTTAGCTTCGTTGTTTTTCCTTGTACTTTTTCAAAGCGAAAAAATTTAAATCCAGCAGATTTGACCATTACGTGAATTTATTAAGGAACGGTTAAGCTAAGACACGTTTGCTATAATTTTCAGCAGACAAATAATTGTTTTTACCGTGTTAATCTTGTGAAAAGTCCTTCCGTGCATGCTTCTGTGGTCGTCATTTTCAGCAGGGCAAATGACACGCTGACGCGTCGCGTAGCGGTGACGCATACCGTAATAGATGCGACTTATACAGTATAAAGGTGCAACCTGTTTATGGATTTTTCCAATTTATTGACAATAATTGGACAAAGCGACTTATACAAAGGTGCAACCTATAGTCCAGAAAATACTGTAGTATTAATGTACACACAGTTCATGATATTTTGCTAACAGACAGTCAAAAAACACGCACAGATACAGACAAAATCAATGTTTTTAAACTTGTAACTAAATAGAAAAAAAGTGGAAGCTAATGTAAGAAGGTTTGGCCATAACTAGAACATCTGTTTATTTTATCTGACACATCCAAATTTAAAACCGCTCTTTAAAAATAAGAAAGAAAAAAAACTTCATTGCGGCTCCAGATTTACCAGTTTTGCCCCTGGATATGTATGTTAACGCTCTACCCTGCTCATGTTTGTTGGCATCGCTGCCGTATTCAAAGTACTGGCTTAAAAATGTTGCAGGCGTGCTGCAGCTTAAAGCTGTTTGATGTGTTTAGCTGCGGCTGAGCCTTAAGTGTAAAAGTTCATTAATCCTTTCAGCCATTTCTGTCTTCAACAGGAGCCTGCTGCATGATGGAGATGATCTGCAGAAGGAAAAAAAAAAGCTTCCAGCGTCACTGACCCATGATGTCTCCATCATATGTGTATCCTGAGTCCAAGATGTTTCTTCTCGCCTTCATATACAATTTTACCTCGATTGTAGTTTCATTTACTGCATTTGACTGAGGCCCCCATCATTCCTGTGGAAGTTAATTATAGAAGCCAAGCTGGTGAGAGGTTGAGGCGACACTTTCTAGCCTGGATACTGGATCCACACGGTGTCTGGCAACGCCACCGTGCATTGTCTGCTGTGATAAAATATGGACGGAAGTGCTGCTAGGCAAATCGTTTATCAGCCAGGTTTAGCGTGCACGTGTTCAAATGAAAGAGTGTCCTATCTGCATAGGTTGTGAGCTTAGTTTAGTGCAGCCAAGCCCGTTTGTTGTGTATAAATGGCGTGCGGGCTGTCGCCCCTGTGGGACGCGATCAATCACGTATTGCCTGCTTTGCTCTCTCACGGCTTTGGGCAAATCTATTCAGAATATTCAAACTATTATTTCACCTTAACTGTACGCTTTGTTGCTTTCCCCGCTTTTGTCTGCAGCTTTTGATTTACAGAGAGGGATCTTCTGCGTTTCCACCCCGCGTGTTTAACTCATCTCTGAACTCTTGCAGCACAATAACGAAGGCTCGAGAAGTTCAGTACTTTTAGCACTAAATGGTCTATTAAATCGAACAAACACCCTCCACCCTGAACCCTTACGCAGCGCAGAACCTGACATGTTTGCGCAGCTACAAAGCGCTCTTTTAAATAACTCCTATTTCCAATTTGCCTTAATGACCCCATTCAAGCTGTCACCGACACTCTGGGAAAGGAGGTCTGATAACTTGTCAGTCTGTGAAAAGAAGACAGGAAAACATGAAAGGAGGAGGAACACAGAAGTGTTAAAAAGTTAAGAAAAGATTATACCGGTAGTCGCCGCAGCTTCGGGCAAAAAACAGAAGGTATGGATAAAAAAGAAACGGTGGAATCTCAGTGCTCGAGTTCATGTCTGTCACATAATCTTCACTTATTGATTTACGGTACACTGAAGCAACACAGCACACTTTGCTGAATGTTTTAATGATGTTGTTGAAGCACTGGATGCTAAGGATTACTGTAATGCACTTTATTTAGACCTGTCTAAAGCTTTTGACACTGTGGACCATGAGGTCTTATGTCATAAGCTCTCAGTAATTGGTTTCACAGATCAAACTATTGGTTGGTTCTCTAATTATCTCTCAGATCGGAGGCAATGTGTTCAACATAATGGTACTTCTTCCAGCTATCTAATTGTCAACAATGGTGTACCACAAGGCTCATGCTTAGGACCCACCATCTTCAGAATCTATAAGTAATGTAAGTAAGTAAGTATAATATAACTAAGAAAGCAAAAAAAATACTGTAAGAGTTGAGCTGGTCTTCGAGCATTTAAACAATGGAAAAGGGAAAAACTTTATGGCAATAAACCAGATATTAATTAATATTGTTACTGTTGTCATCATTCTTCAGTTTGTAGCAGGTCGCTCTTGTAAATGAGTCCTCGAGGCTCAATGAGATTAACCTGACAAAATAAAGATTGAATGAATGTAGGCCAGATCATTCCTAATGTATCCTCACATTTCTATGCTGATGACGTATAAATACATTTGATTCAATAGGCTATATGCCATGGGTAGGTGTGACGTACCTCCATTAAAATATGGGGCACATCCCGCACTTCTGGTTCCGATCCACTGCCGTTGTTGTTAGCGTTAGCTCCTAGTAGCAGACCATGACAACGACCCGAAATGGTAAGTGGCTGCGCGCTACTGGCGCTACAAGTGAGTTCCGTTGTGTCCGCACACCGGTGGGAACAGCTGTTCCGAGGGGGGGTTCGGGCGAAATTTTTTCGCAGCTATCCGTAGGGGGAACGTCGCCATAATGTTATATGGATTTATATGTGTATAGAGTTATTAGCAGATGTTTTATCAATTGTATTTAGACGTTGATGTTCGCGTCTTTCCCGCTAACCGGAAGTGCGCGGTCCGGCTCATGAATGCGGAAGTGCCAGAACGGATGTCCGTGGTATATAGTCTATTAAGTTTTGGTTCAATTTATTTATATAGCAATGTGTTCAACATAATGGTACTTCTTCCAGTTATTCAGCGCTTAACAATGGTGTACCACAAGGCTCTGTCTTAGGTCCCACCATCTTCAGAATCTATAAGTAATGTAGGTCAGATCATTCCTGATGCATCCTTACATATCTACGCCAATGGTGTATAAATAAATTTGATTCAATTCAGTTTCAAATCAGTTTATTTATATAGCACCAATTCACAACAAAGTTGTCTCAGGGCACTGAACAAAAACATTCACATACGTGGAAAAGCCAATTAGTAAAGTTCTCTAGCTAAGGAAAGTTGAGTAAAGAAAATACAGGTTCGATACATCAAAGCAGTTTTCCGAAACTATGTCATTTTCACGAAAACCTAAATTTGAGGACCTTTAGTGCGCGCCTATTAACAAGTAATCACCAGTGGTGTAAAATAATGAAGAATGCCCTTAATTTTTTTTAGAGGGCGAGGTAGACACCGGTGTCCGGGCCTTGTCTTCAGAGGAAAACACAGAGGGAACTTAGGTGTTTGATGATGCATTTAATTCATACAGGAATACATTAATATGATAGTCAGTGGAGCGGCAAAGCCCTCAAGTAAGGTTCTCTCATTAGTATGTTTCTCTATTTCTTTTTTTAATTATTCAACAAAAAAAGAAGAAAAAGTGAGGAGCAGCATGACAGATGTGTTGGCTGTGTCAAGAAGGAATGATTTAAATTTGAATTGTGCATAAAATCATGTAATTATAAAAGGCTCTTGTATGTGTGAACAAAATATTTGCCCCTAATGAGTGTTGGCTCTGAAGCATGAGTCAAATCAGGCTGTATTTATTTTCTTTTCAAGTACTGAGTCACGTTTTCTATGCGAACGTCGTAAAAATTAAATGTAGATGCAACACAAATTCACTTCAGGTTTTCAATGCATACCATTTAAAGTGTTCAACTTGGTGCTTGAGCTTGAGAGTGCTTGCCACTCTCAGTGGGCAGGACTTTCATCGTAACTAAAGTATCTGATCGGCACACGCTGACGTAACGTCGTCTGGACTTTGCAAACAGAACAGTGAACCCCAGAGTGTGACAATGGAAAAGAATTGAAGACAACACAGCACTTACCATATTTTCCTGTGTACCGTATTTTCCGTTGTATAGGTCGCACCTGTGTATAGGTCGCATTGTCCAATTTTTATCAATAAATTGGAAAAATCCAGAAATAGGTTGCACCGGTGTATAGGTCGCACCTACGTCACCACCGACGTAACGCGTCATCCACCGCTGACGTGACGCGTCACCGCTGAGACAACCCGGCAATATGGGCCGAGTGTTTAGCTCTGCTGCAAATGTCTGCCACAGGAGCGCACAGCAAGGCTTTTAAGAAGATTAACACGGTAAAAACAATTATTTGTTTGCTAAAAATTATAGCTGACATTATAGCACAAGGGTTAGTGGTTTATTAGCCGAGTGGTTTATTAGCTATTTGCTAAAATATACACGGAAATAAAACGAATGCTAACAGAAGAGTCCGTCTCTCAAAACACAAATAAAAAATCGAATTTGATCTCAAATGTTTCATCCAGGCCAACAGTTAGTACATTAAAACCTTATACATGTAATTACACTCTGTAAGCAGAAAAAATATACACCGAGTGGTTTCGAAGCTATTTATAACGTAAACAGAAATAAAACCAATGCTAACAGAAGAGTCCGTCTCTCAAAACACGAATAAAAATTCGAATTTTATCTCAAATGATTTATCCAGGCCAACGGTTAGTACATTAAAGCCTTATAATTACACTCCGTAAGCAGATAAAATATACACAGAGTGGTTTCGAAGCTATTTATAACGTAAACAGAAATAAAACCAATGCTAAAAACAGAAGCTAACTGAAGCTAACCGCTAATAAAATATCTTTTTTTCTTTTTAAATCTCAAACATCTAATAAAGCTACGGTACTCACTTGTAAATGTCCATACAGTGATTACATTCTGTAAGTTTCAGAAAAATCCGTTGAGTGGTTCTTGACTTATCTTGCTAACAAACAGCTAACAAACACAGAGCTAAAATAAGTTACCTCCAGACCAGGAGGACAGAGTCAATCCGAGCAGAGGAGCTTTTTTTTGTACACATGAGCTGGAAACGGTTGGTGTACTCCTCTGGAAGTGTCCCCCTAGCGACCGAAACTGGTACTGCACTGCACCCCTAGCGGACGAAAGTGGTACTGCACTGCGCCCCTAGCGGACGAAAGTGGTACTGCACCATTTTCTGCCAAAGTGAAAAACGGTCATAACTGAGCCAAAAATTGGTCTAAAAATATGGAAAAAAATCCATAAATAGGTCGCACTGGTGTATAGGTCGCAAGCCTTGAAAAAAAAAAACATATAAAGGTGTGACCTATACACCGGAAAATACGGTATAAGACACAGTTTTTTTTTCACAGATTTGCTAATGTTGTGACTTACTGTATATACTTAATTTTTTTCCACATTCATTACATAATTTTTGACTGACACTTTAAATGTTCATTCATACTAACATGAGCTAGAGTAAACATTACCATTTGCAGCCACCACAAGTGCGAGAAGGCCCTCTAGGCTTTTGAAAACTACCGGTAGGCTACGTATATGTTGTTCTTGTACCGCTACCCCCATTGCCCCCCTTCCCCCACCAAACATTGACCATTAAAGTGCATTTATTAAGGAAAAAGTTAAACTGACACATACCTTTGCTATAATGTCAAATAAACAAATACCGGTAATTGTTTTTAAGCGTTAATCTTGTTAAATTTCGAAGAACTGCAACAGCGAGTCCTCCCGTGTGGGCTCCTGCAGCCGCCAATCAATTTTTGGCACAACATTGGTCCATGTGTCCCAGGGGGTCAGCGGGGATGCATAATAAATGGGACTTATGTTTATTTTTCCTCTTCATGATGCTTTTTTGATTGATGCGACTTATACACCGGAACATACGGTATTCACTTCTCAAACACCTGAAACAACCATTTTTCACCTTAATTTACAGATCAGTGCAGATTCACATGAATCGTGTCCGCATCAGCAGAGCAGTTTTAGGTGTAAATCCAGATCGCTTTATGAAGGTAAAAACAGATGCGTTAAATAATTCATGTCAGTGAGCAGTTAGTGTAGTTGTAGTTGAGAAACTTGATTCCCTCTTTACATTTCTCTTCCTCTGGCCACGCTCCCTTCTTAGTTTTCATTTTAGCAACACTTATACTGTATTTAAAAAAAGAAAAGAAAATAGAGCAGCAGCGCCGGTGTAAACAGCAACAAACACTCTGAACGTGTGCTTCAATTTGAATCAGCAAATATTCCAGAGGGAAAAAAGGTTACCGTAAACACCGGTGTATAATACGCTCTGGTGTATAATACGCTTTGGCCAATATTTGGAAATAAATCAGAAAAATCGGTAGATAATACGCTTCGGTGTATAATACGCGCTGCCGTGACAGTCTTTTTTATGGCCACTAGATGGCGCCAGGATACGCCTCCAGGTACAGTCTGCAGGTAAACAGACTACAGGGTGCATTAGCGCCCATAGCGGCCGAAACTGGTACTGCACCATTTTTAGGCCAAAATGAAAAACAGCGAATCAGAGCCAAAAATGGGTCTAAAAATATGGGAAAAAATCTGTAGATAATACGCTTCGGTGTATAATACGCAGGACATTCAAATGAGCAATAAAAGTGCGTATTATACACCGGTGTTTACGTAACTTGTGTTTTATTATTTGAAAGGTAGAAAAAAAACTCATTGTTTAGCTATTTTGCACTAAGCCTAATTTTTTTGTGTATTGTTTATTAGGGATTCACGATATTGGATTTTTGGCTGATATCCGATATGCTAATATGTTAAAACTTGTTTGGCCGATAACCTATAACCGATACCAATA
>JBBPBX010000566.1:63900-108688 GCA_038048925.1 Garcialebias charrua
CTAGCACTAGCCATTTCTAAAGTGCAAGAAATGCTAACGTAAACCCTTTGGAGGGCGGAGTTAATGTAAACAGATTTTTGAAGGGCGTGGCCTTCAGAGCTCATTATCATAAACAGGTCATTCTGAACGGAAGTGAGAAAAGGCGGAACTAGAAAGGGGATATTTTATTATCTAAGAATTATTTTGTGTATTAAATTGAATGAACATGGTCTGGATAGCCCACAGACATACCATAAAAAAAATTAAAACCAATATTTGGTCTCCTTTAAGAACTGATTTCAGTCAATTAGTATGAAAGCAACTGCATGTAATTCAACAAAGATGAATGTGAACGTTGGAGTCGCGTGTTCTGATAACGTGCAAAGAGAACAAATGATGAGAGTCCCCTCACTTCATATAAACGTGTCCTTCAGGTGATAATTAAAAGATTTTCTGAGATCTGATCACAGTCGTGAGTGATTCTGTGTGGGGCCCTGATTGAAGTAAATACCTCATGTTTTGTATTAATCATAGCATGTTCTGCTGCTACAGTTTTAAACAATCGCACCGTATTGTTGTTCTGCTGTCGGTGCATTTGCTCCAGACTGCAGTGCCGAGTAAACTGCAAAGTAATTAATCAAAAGAAGATCTGCACAACATTTCTGGCTGCAGTAATTTGACTCGTCTGTTTCCAAAGAGCCAGCATGCAGGTCCTCTACGCTCTGAGCATCCACAGCTCAGTCTGACTGGTTTTCATTCACTCGTTGCTCTGCTGGTTGCCAGAGGTTTTCCCTCGGTGCTACCTGACATCACAGTCTGTCTCCCATCGAAGCACCGAGCACCTAATGGGGATCTGCTGCTGACATGCTCTCTGCAGACTCCTCCCTCCCCTTCCATCTGTCTGCTGTCTCAGATGGCTCAGAGACAGCCAGTGGTGAACACACAGCTGGAACACACACACACAGCTGGAGCACAAACACACCCATCGGTGATAAACTCACAGACAGGCAGAATGCCAAAACGACTCTCCCAGCTCCAGAGGAATATAAAAATCTGCACACCCATTTTGTTCACTTATAGAAATTACAGCTCATTTACTCAAATTAACACAACAAAACCCTGTGACGTGGTACTACTGCACGTTTTACACACTTAATATTTTTTTTAAATATCATTTTAAAACTGTTATTAATGACTAGCAGAGAGGGAAAAAAATGTGTGATTTGGAAGCATTTTCCAATTAGGCAAATCCAGTAAAAGATGTACCGTAATTGCTGGTGTATAAGCTGCTACTTTTATCTCACACTTTGTGCCCCACAGTTTATATGCAGGAGTGGCTAATTTATGTATTTTTTCACAAGTTATATTATTTATATTTTATTCTGATAGACTTTTCTGCTGTCTCAGACACAGAGCAAATGACCTAAGGTAATCAGATTATACAAAACCTCTTCAAAGTCAAAGTCAAGTCAAAGTCAAAGTCAACTTTATTGTCAAAACTGCAATATGTACAGGACATACACAGGATTGAAATTGCATTTCTCTCAGTCCCTGAGAGTCCCTCTTGCTCAGGGTTTCAAATTCCCTACCATAACTCCACCCACTCTGTCATCATGTGACCAGAAGTCTAACCTGAATGACCAATGAGGTACTCTCGATGACCATCCCCAAGATGGTTGTGCATTAATTTCTTCAGATCGTTCTTGTGTCATTCATTCCCGTATTTTGCGCTTCATGCACAGACCTGTTCATCTGTTCAGTGATAACGGAAAACGCACGGAAAATTTCTTACGATGCAGCTTTCATGTTAAAAGAGATCGATCTGGCTGTTGAAGAAGGAAACGGAGCCGCGCTGTAAGCTTTGCATCAATGTCAGGCATTGGAGACGCAATGCAAAGCAGTCAAGTCTGGTACGTTTTAATAAAAGTTTTAAAATTATTTTTGTGTGACATCTTTCTTTGTCAGTAAATATGCATTTAAATACCTTGATCTCATTTTAAACTCGCATCTGAATGGAAACAACAGGAGGGGGTCTCCCCCTTCCCTTCCATCATGAGCACTCAGCGGAGAAGTCATCAGATTCATTTTTAAAGCAGTCAGTCAAGATTGATACATATCTAAATAAAAGTTTTAAAAAAATTCTGTGTACAGTAAATATATGTGTAAATACCAGTATCTCACTTAAGGCTGGTTTATACTTCTTGTTGCACGTCTTTTACCCCCCGTTGAGTGAAAATAAGTTGCGCAACTTCTGTCTGCACTCCCGCTGCGATCCCCCGGTGACAGCTGTCTTGTACATGGCCCCTAGTCAGAACTCCGAGACACGGACGATGCGGCTTGGAGCGTGTGATTGGTTCAAAGTTTGTGGGCGTTTCTTATTTGGATGTCCGTATATGGTGTATGACACCACTATACGCTACTCTTTTAGAAGCCGGTTTTTGCTTGGACAGACATGGATAGTTTTGAAGAGAAACTCGTCTGTGCGTGCGCGCATTGCCCCCAACACACAGACACACACACACACCAATACATATATATTTATTTATATATATATACGAACACACGTGCACACATGCAAGAAAGTGAAAATCTATCAATAAAGTGTAATGGTGTTAATAATAATAATAATAATGAATTCAATTTATAACGTACTTTTCATTAATGAAAATCTCAAAGTGCTACAAAGTGCAACAGAATTAAATGTCAATAAAACAAGTAATAAGAGAGAGATACAAGAGATTTTTTATTAACATTGCACCAGCTGACCGATACAACGTGATGATGTATACACAGTCATCCAGAAGAGGGAGAGTATGCAAAGCTGCAGCATATTCAAACACATTACATGTTCTTCTGCGCGGCCGCTCTCATCCGTCTCCGGATGAACGTCAAACAGATATGGAAAAAGGAAAAACATAATAGGTATCATTTGTGATATTCAAAAAAAGAATCTATCAAAGATTGCCTTAAGACACTCTATGATAAAGTCCCAAAAACTCTATCAGCAATAAGCACACACAGTTGCAGTTTTGACGACATGCAAGGAGATAAAACAAGTAAAATCAATAACAGTATCAACTAAGATCAAAGATAGAATCATGAGGAGGCAGAGTATGCTTGGTTAAAAACAAAGGTCTTCAAGCCGCCCTTAAAGTCAACCAGTGACTGTGGAGCTCTTAGGCAGTCAGGAAGAGAGTTCCACAGGCGAGGGGCAGCCACACTGAAAGCCCGGTCTCCCATGGTCCTTAATTTGGTTCTCGGAATGTGAAGTAGATGACTGTTCTGTGACCGTAGAGACCGGGTGGATGAGTATGGTGCAAGAATGTCCTTTAGATAATCTGGTGAAGTTCCGTGTAAGCATTGATGTGTAATGAGAGCAGTTTTGTACTGAATTCTGTAGGCGACAGGAAGCCAATGAAGGTTATGGAGAATGGGTGTAATATGTTCAAATTTACGAACTCTCAACAAAATCCTTGCTGCACTGTTTTGAATATATTGAAGCTTCTGAAGGTATTTACCAGGGATTCCAATAAACAGGGAGTTGCAGTAGTCGAGCCTGGAGGAGACAAAAGCATGGACGAGCTTCTCAGCATCAGAAAAAGTTAGGGATGGGCGAAGTCTGGAGATGTTTCGAAGATGGAAGAAGCAAGTTTTAAACAGAAGCTTAATGTGATTTTCAATGTGTTAATTTTAGTTGATTTATTTTAAATAAATGGTAGTGCCTCCTGGCATACCAAACTAAAGTCAACGTTTCCATTGTCACTTAATGGCTTTATGGTTTATTTATCCATCATAACGATCACAGAAATATTGGGTAAACTGAAAAAGAAAAAACCTGTGAAATACTTTTCAATCTTGTTACGATCCAACAAGGATCAAAACATATTTAATGGACACAGGACACAAGGAAAAGGTTTAACAAATTTATTAAAGGAAAAAGGGTCATCTGTAGGAGGGGAACCACCTCCAGCTTCTCCAGGCGTCCCACGTCCTAAAAAAAAAGAAAGTTCAACCGAAAGGTGGGTTTGGATAAAGCGGCCAAAAGGAAAATAAAGCTGCCCAACAGAGCCAACTCTATACAGAGCCGGCGAACCCTGTTAGACAGCGGGCTACCTCTACCAAAACTCTAGGCCTACAGGATGTAAAACCAAAAGAATAGCGAAAACTAGACTACCGCTTTACCCAACCAAAAGTAATGAAAGGAATTATGTTACAACAAAAAAAAGGCACGAGCCCCCACACACAGCTGCCTCTATGATAGACAGCTACCAGAGCCTTCAGACTCTGAGACTAAAAAAAAAAACCTCCAACACGCCCAGGTCCCCCACTCTAGATCACTAGAGTCCACACGAGCACAAAGTACTCTACTAACCCACTCCAGAATGAAGTGTACCAACAATCACTGTCTATCTAGTGATCAACACAACCTGGGAGGGTGGAGAAACTCCCAGTCTACCAAACAATCACTGTCTAGTGATCAACACAACCTGGGAGGGTGGAGAAACTCCCAGTCTACCAAACAAGCAAGCAGCAAGCTTCCACTGCTGACTAATATTATATTTGAATGTCCTCTAAACACCAAAACCTCACATACCTGCACACGCCTCCTCTATTCTTCACTAACCATCCAAACCTCCACTAACCATAACCTCCACTAACCATAACCTCCACTAACCATAACCTCCACTAACCATAACCTCCACTAACCATAACCTCCACTAACCATAACCTCCACTAACCATAACCTCCACTAACCATAACCTCCACACATTCTGGCTTGAGCTCAGTGCATTTAAAGGGAGAGAGAGAGAGTCAGCAGGTGTTGCAGCTCAGCTAATCAAGCCTGATTGAAGCTGAGTAAAAAAAAGTGCAGCAGGAGTAGGCTGCAGACTGCAGGTGACCAAAACAAAACTGAGGTTTTAAACTAAGGTTAATCCCTTCAGGATACATAACAAATCTGAATAAGTAATTAAGATAAATAAAGTGCGTCAGTTTAATATTGACCTTCTAATATATCCTATATCTGCAATGATTTTATGTCTATATTCTGTTTTATACTTCATTGTGTATGTTGCCCATGTGTTGCCATTTGTTTGTTTGTTTGTACAGGAATTTGGTTGGCCTTGTCGCTGCTTTAAGTGCTCTATAAATAAAATGGTATGTATGGTATGGTAAAACAATTAAGGTTTACTTGTTCAATTTCCATTTCCAGCCCAGAAAAACACTAATCTCCAAAACAATAAACATTCACTATTCAAATCCTTCAACAACGGATAACATCAGTGTAACACTTGTTAAAATCTTAATTGTGGGGCTGCTGCCAAGGTGAGCACAAAATGAGTCAAGGAGGATTTGATGTGGGTGGCAATAAATGGACTGTACTTATATAGCACCTTTTTATCTAAGTTTACTGAAACTGCAACTGAATGTATGCCTATTGTAAAGCAACTTTGTGTTACCAACTAGCTGCCAACAGTCGCTGAGCCCTTAACGTTTTCAATATTTTGGTTCAGACATAATGACATTGGGAATAACTAAAATGTGCACAACCCAATACGTACAATTTTTTACACTTTAAACTGTTTCTAAAAGTTTTAATAGATTTGCTGTATGACCCTTCCACTGTAGCTACCTTCAGAAAAAAATTCCTTCTTCTTGTTAAACTAATCTTAACTTTAGTCATTTTAACAGTCATAAATGATGCAATTTTTTTACATGTGACTAAAACATTTTTCTTGAAGATTAGAATTCAAAGAAAAGAGTTAAACAAGCAACATGAAGAAAAATGATTTTGAGTTCAAAGATGGCAGCATGTGCTGAGGTCCATTAATGCCTTGAGGAAACACAATTTGCTCCTTCGCCTAATGCCCTCAGTAACACTTCTCAACCGTCTGCAGCTTCAGCTGAGACAGACCACTTCATCAAGAGGAGGCGCTTAGCACAAAGACATGTCTTCATTACCAACCCTGAGGCTGGTGGTCAGCATTAGCAGGAACGTAACATCCTTTTCCTAGAACAAGTGGCTGCACACATTGTCCGGCAACTGTGGGATTAGGAATATGCACTTGCTAAAGTTACAGATACAGTAATAATAATTTAGTTGCTACATAAGCACACAAAGTGCCGTAATTACAGCTGGTGAGGATATAAAATAAATCAAAGTTAATAGTAAGTGTCATAATCCATGTCTTTTGTGTTATTTAATATCTCTGTGATTCTGGTGTTTTATTTTATTTCTGTTTCCAGCTTCTCCAGTGTTTTTCCCCTCTCATAGTTGAGCTCCTAACCCCCCACGTCCACCCTCACCTGCTCATCATTGTCTCTCTCCAGGGGCCTCATGTATCAAAAACCTGCGTGGATTTCCTACTGAAAAGTGACGTACGGTGAAATCCAGAAAAGTGTCTACGCACAAAAAGATCCAGATTTATCAAACTGTGCGTACACCTGAATCCACGCACATTCCTTTTGTACATCACAATTGACGTGGAACTGAGCGCACGTGAGACACCTCCCCTGACACGCCTACATTTACATATGTTAAACAGATGCAAATTACTTCCTGCATGTGTGAAGGACATGTTTGTTTGATCCCTGCGCGATCAGAAATCATTTCTAGATTCGGGAAAATAATGAATTCAATATAATATGAGTGAGGACAAACATCCTAAGTAAGAATAGTAATAAAATGTGTTCATCATGCAAAGAACGAGTGATTGTCGGTATTTGTGTGCGCGCGCACCCTGCTGTGGTGCGCGAACCGGCTCATTCATTCATTCTGTGTGGAAATATTAACTTTGCGCACGAGTTTATTACCATTATTACTGTAAACACAGAGGAACTTACTTGGATGTTTGCTAGAACATAGATCTTTGTTTATGTAGATGATGTGAAGAAACGAGTCTGTGCGTCTTGGTGGAGACTTTTCATGACATGATGTTGGAGTCTCCAGACGCAGCGCGCGCCCCGCAGCCCTGTGCGCAGTCTGTCTGTGAAGCTTTTGCTCTCCTACAAGTTATATAAGGTGTACTTTCACGTGTCATTTTGGAGAAATCTACAATAAACGCAGATAATGAAACACCTCCAGCTGCCGTGTCGACACCGGTGAGGGTGCGCGCGCGCTCCAAGCGCGACCACTCAGCCTTTGGAATCGATGAGACCATTGGACATGATCCGGCTTTGTGTGGACTGGACTGCACAGTCCCGATCGACCTGCAGCCCCCTCTGTGGAACAGTTTGACCGCTGCTTCT
This sequence comes from Garcialebias charrua, assembly GCA_038048925.1. NCBI lineage: Eukaryota > Metazoa > Chordata > Actinopteri > Cyprinodontiformes > Rivulidae > Garcialebias > Garcialebias charrua. Next base: position 71,128 of record JBBPBX010000566.1, read on the forward strand.
GTATGCACGCGTGATGCACGGCTCCCCAGAGCGCAGCAATAGTGCCAAACTGGAAAATTATTATTTCTGAAAACGGCTGATAAGCCATATCCTAGATCGGAAAACTATATCTGTTTCTAAATAAATGCTCTGCGTGTTACACTATTTATTATAACCTCCAGTAAGGCTGAATGAATCCGTTCCTGTTAAATTTATTTTTGGCACAACGTTGCGCGTCCTTTATTCCACTGCGTCATGTGGATGTAATACTTGTTAATCGTGTGTTTGGAGGGAATATTAATCATTTTCACATCTTGAACTGTTAATAATAATAATAATAATAATAATAATAATAATAATAATAATAATGAATTCAATTTATAACGCACTTTTCATTAATGGAAATCTCAAAGTGCTACAAGGTGCAACATATTTGAATGTCAATAAGACAAATAATAAAACAATTAAAATCAACAACAGTATCAACTCAGATCAAAAGTAGAATCATGAGGAGTAAAGTATGCTCGGTTGAAAAGAAAGGTCTTCAAGCCGCTCTTAAAGTCAACCACAGACTGTGGGGCTTCAGTTTCTCTGAAACACCTGTAAGTGTCGCCAAAGGAACAAGAACCACAGAAACGTGCGTACGCCTGCTCGGGAGCTTGCGTGGATATGTACCTGGATGCGCATATATTCACGTTCAGTTCAGTTTTGATACATACGGGGTTTTGCGTGGAAAGTGACGTGCGCAATGTTTTTGTGCGCACGCATGGTTGATACATGAGGCCCCAGGTGTTGTCATAACTCCCTCTTTAGTTTCTCTTTAAAACTTGACTCCTTTTTCTCATTTTGTGTCTGAACATTTTAAGCCGTTTATGTTTGTTTTCCCCTTCAAGTCTCCAAATGATTTTTCCAGTAAGTAGTTTTTGCTGCCTCATCAGCCTTTTTGTTTTCTCATAATAAATCTGTTTATTTTTACGCTCGAGTCGGCCGGAGTTTTTGGTTCAGTACTTTGGTTTCACCATTTTTAACCCAACATGTTACTGTACTGTAACGTTGTCGCGGTCACTCAAGCACCAGACGTTCTGCTTCAGCCAACACTTTATTCAGGAACATAAATAACAGGTCAGTAAACTCAGAGTCACTGTTTGGCCGTGACCCACGCCAGAACTCCTCAGCTTCACAACAGGTGCTTCCAGCATCAGAACAGGACCGCAAACCTCTCCCAAACCCCGCCCCATCTCATTTCCCAACAACCCCTGCGTCATAAACAGGACATGTCAAACCTTAGAACCAGTAACAGTGTAACAGGAATAATTAACACTTAACATGACTCTTCAAGGATCATTACACTGCCCCCCCAACAAAAAGTTCCTCGTCCTCGAGGGAACAACACAGTCTCTAAGGCGGGGAGGCAGTTGGCGTTGCCTCCTTGGCCTCCTGGGGCTCCGAGAGGCAACAGGAGGTGAAAACAGCTCCTGTTACGAGTCCAACTGTACATGAGCACAAGGACTTTGCACACATCCTTCCAGGAAAGTGGGGAAAGAACGTCCTCTATAGGGAGCCATTCAGACCACCTTCCTGCCTCTAGGGGGCAACTGCACCATGTAGACCACCTCCCCCACTTGTTCCAGAACACTGCAGGGCCCCATCAACTGCTGTCCAGTTTGGGGCAACGACCTTTTCTTCTCCTTGGGCTGAAGACCCACACCAGCTCCCCAGCAAGGAAGTGTCTTCCTTTTGTGGTGACATCATAATTTCTCTTTTGGCGCAGTCTCGCCTTTGCCAGCTGGTCTTTGACAAAGGAATGTACTGACTCCAACCGGTCCTGCAGTTTCCTCGCATAGTCTGGACCTGGTTGTGCCTCGGGCGCATCAGGGGGCCTTCCAAAAGCCAGCTCAGCAGGGGTCCTCAGCTCCCTTCCAAACATGAGCAGGCAGGTGTGCACTGAGTTGAGTCCTGGACTGCTGACCTGTAGGCCATGAGAATGAGGGGGAGATGGGTGTCCCAGTCCTGCTGGTGTTCCGAGGTTAGGATAGCTAGCTGCTGGGCCAGTGTCCTGCTAAACCTCTCTACCAGGCCATCACTTTGTGGGTGGAGTGGGGTGGTGCGGGTCTTCTGAATCCCCAGGCGTTCACACATGGCAGTGAACACACTGGATTCGAAGTTTCGACCCTGATCGCTGTGAAGGGTCTCTGCTGTTCCAAACCGGCTGAACATCCCCTCCACTAATGCGTCAGCCACAGTCTCGGCCTCCTGGTCTGGGATGGCATATGCCTCCGGCCACTTAGTAAAATAGTCCATGGCGGTGAGTACATAGCGGTTTCCCTTATCGGTGTACGGACATGGGTCCATGATGTCCACAGCCACTCTTTCCATCGTGCCCCCGCTGGTTGCTGTTGAAGCTGGGCGCGGGACTGGTCCAGCGGCACCTTGTGCGAGGAGCAGGAGTCGCAGCTGCGGCAAAAGTCCTCTACATCCCTCCGTTGCTGGCCCCAGTAGTAGCCTTGGCGGAGGCGGCGCAGGGTCTTGGTGACACCAAAGTGCACAGAGCCTGTGCTTCCATGACTGGCTCCCAGCACCGCTGACCTCAGCGATCTCGGCACCACAACCTGCCACCTCTCCTCCCCGGTGGCCAGATCCTTCCAGGCACGCTGCAACACCCCTTCACTCAGCCTCAAAGTATTGAACTTGGCCCACAACCCTTTTGTGGCGATAGACAGCCCAGTGACCTCATTCCAGTTGGGACGTTGCTCGCCCTCGAGCCATTGTAGGACTGGCAGCAGGTCGGTATCTTACTCCTGTTTTGTCCTCCACTCTGTCACATCAACCACTTGGAGCACCTTGCACGAGAGCTGCACTGTGCCATCTGTTGCTGTGAGCTCCTTCTCTTCTTACTTTTCACAATGACTACAGCCTGCTGCAGCACATGGATGGCAAGACAGAGCATCCGCGTTGGAATGGCATGCTCCTACTCTGTGCTCCACAGTGAAATTAAAGCCCTGGAGTTCCTCCAGCCAACGAGTCACCTGCCCATCTGGCTCCCTGAAGGACATCAGCCACTGGAGGGCAGCATGGTCTGTTCTGATAATGAATGGTGTGCCACACAAGTAGTACTTAAAATGTCTTACCGCCACCATCACTGCCAGAAGCTCTCGCCGTGTAACGCAGTAGCGTCGCTCACTCTTATTCAGGATACGGCTGTAGTACGCTACCACTTTCTCACCGTTGGGTCCAATCTGCGACAACACCGCTCCCAGTCCCACGTTACTGGCGTCTGTATCCAAGACAAATGGCAGGTTGCGGTCGGGTGGGGTGAGGACCGGAGCCTCTGTCAGGCACCTGCGTAGGGTGTCGAATGCCTGCTGACAGTCTTGGTTCCAGGTGAAGTCGCAATACTACTCTGAACTAGTTGGGACACTACACTTAACATGACTCTTCAAGGATCATTACAGTACTATGATTTTTGTTTATCCCAATGTAGCCCCGTTTTAACTGTGCTACAAACTAAGTTCATAGAAATATAATTTAAGTTTGAAAACAAAGTAAACACAATAAAAGTGGAATAAATATGAAAGATAAAAACCCTTTTGTCATTTAAAAATGTATCATTTAAAAAACAGTTCATATCTGATCAAGAAAATCTAGTTCAAGCAGACTAAAACAGGCTGTTGTCATTTTTACTACGTTCCTTGAAGGTCACATACTGTAAAAGTTTGTTTAAAGACCGTGTAAAGTAAATTTCAATATTTTCTTCAATAAACATTATAAATGTCGTAATTTTAATGTTGTAAATGAGTAAAAAGTCTCAAAATTGTAGATAAATTAATTTTGGAGTTATAGATCAACTTGTGTATAAAGATATGTCTGTTTCAGGATTTTTTAGGCGTGTTTTAAATGTGACCGCGTTTCGTCACGCGGTCTTCTTAAGTATAGCCGCGCCCCCTGCAGCTCCAGCCGTATAAATTAGATCTTGCCTCTGTGGAGCGTTCACTCGTGAATTGCAGATAACATCAGATAGCAATAGCATAGATATTTTATTCATTGTTAGCTAGCTAATCAATTATGCCTCGTTCGTGCATCTGTGCCCTACAAGTTCACAAGCTCCTTTTTTGCTAAGAAAATGTGACAGGTCCATTGCATTTATCAATGTGATTACTCTATATTTTAATCACCAACACAGACCCCGCATGCGATGTGACCGGGTCGGACCGGGTGCAGCGAGTTCGCTCATCTTCTAAAATAGCGCTTATTATTAAACACATAACAGCAGAGTTATGAATTATAGTTGTGTCCTCAACTTTAAAAACAAAACCAGAGTTGTTTGTGCACTAAAAACAGCGTAACTCTTGGAAAAAGGAGTTGCTGTTACAGCCAGAACTCAGATAAAAACAGAGCAGGTTTACTGGATCTCTGCTGCACCTGTCTGCCTCTCCACACACAGCTCAGGCTGTGAAGAACGATGCCGACCGTCACAGTGGTCACTGTCTGACTCAGAGTCTGAGTCTGGCTCTGGAGGTTCAAATGAGTAGGGCTGGAGAACTCCAGCCTTCGCGAACATCTTCAGGGTGCAGGACACGGGCGCAGTACTGCGCTGAAACCACGCCCACCGCACTGACACGCCCCCAGCGTTTCAGACCAGGGCACAATTATGTTTTTTCATTATTTTTGAGACTTAATTTTATAAGGTAAACAATGTTTTTAATCAGTCAGATTTATATGGGTGATTAATAACACATATTTATGCTGTGTGACAAACTCAAAACATATTTAATTTTACTTTACACGGTCTTTAAGGGGTACATGCCATGTGGCAATTTCACAACCTACTCTTTGAGTTGTGTTCAGTGTCAGTCTTGTTCAGTTTTGTTTTGTATTGGATTAAGCATTTTATTTTGCCCAATCAGATGAGAGTGGGCGGGATTAATGGTACGCTGCATGAAACGTGGTGTGCCAGTGTGAAAAATCAAACAAGGCAGAGAGCACAGCCACTCAGACGGGGGACAAAGAGTAAAGCTGTCCATTACAATGGTTAATGCAGAGTTGCCAGCTGTAACAGACTTTAAGAAGCATATGAAAAGTATACCTTTGTCTGTGTGTTTTACGCTGTTTCAGAATGATGCAGTGTGTAGAGGAAAACCATGTTAAGTGTAACTAGACTTTTAGCATGCTAGCACAATGTAGCAGCTCAGGTTATTATTGAAATGTAAATCCAAACATTAGTGGCTGGTTAAGCTCTTAATGGCTCCATGTGAGAAGCCAGTGTGTTTTACTAAGGAATATGGACTGAGAGCTGTTCATGTGTACAGTGGACCAGGAGCTAATCTTTGGACCTGCTGGATGAGTTAGAAGTTCCACATTCAGCCGTTGGATGTGAGGTTGCTGCCAGGAAGGATCTCTGTGTTCGTGTGACATCACCTGCCTACTTACTTTACTCTGTGTCATATTAAAGGGATCCCCACATCTACCCTTTTCTGATCCAGTCTCAAACTCTGAAGGAGCTGTTTGTTTGCACCCAAGCATTGATTCAGGCCTGCAACTGGTTATTTTTTAGCTCTATGTTTGAAAAGACGTACCTTTTTTAATTTTTTAAATTTAAAATTACTGTTCTGTTTTGCTTTATATGTGAATCAAATTAAATACTTAGTGGGTTAAACATACGCCATAATTCCCTGCTAAGTGGAGGCACCGCCATTAAATTAAATATAAACAGTAAGTTGTATGTCCTGTAAGCTGTTATTACAACTATCTTTAAAATAACGTTCCCAGGGCCCCGACAATTCTACTACATTTCAATCTAACCTATTGATTAACTCTTCAGCTACATGGTACACTAATAAAGGTAAAGCTCACACATCTAAACATAAATGAACATAATTTGTCATAACAGACTGATCAAGTTCAAGGTTTTTATTGTCATTCACATCACATGTGGTACATGAGGTGGAATGAAAATGTGTACTCAAGGTCCCAGTTACACCCAAAATAGCAAAATTATAAAGTATAAAAAGAAACAGTAGGCTATATAAGGATCTAAGATATACGCTAAATAAACACTAAACATCTAAGATATGCGCTAAACACTAATAATGAAAATATTAAATGCGTGATTAGAATGTGTTAGATGCATTATAATTAGATGTGTGCATGACTTTAGAAAATGAGACTTGAAATAAATGGAAGATTTTGAGACTTGCCTTTTCTTTGATAACATTATCATTAAGGATCGTCTTGCTCTTCAGAATTAAGAACAGAGCTTTAGGTATACTCTGGGGTTCATTCAACAAAAGAGTCTCTCTTTGACTTAACTGCAGCTTGTTTTGAACTTACCCAGAAAATGAAAGAGCACAAAGATGCAGCATTATGCAGCTGAATGTGCCTGGAGTTTAAAGCAAAGGTCAGAATCAACCACTAATGTTTGCACGTGAAACTAAATCTGACATTTTTATGTTTCTTGAGGTCAACAAATAAAGTTTAAGTCTTTTATTTAAAATAATAATTCAAATTATATTCAAAACTTAATTTCAGAAAGAACATATTTTTCCACCTACCATATTTTTTCATCAGAGTGAACATTAGAATGGTTTATTTATTTATTTTTCACCAGGAGGCCAAGTTAAAATGTGTAAAGCAATCAAAGTGTCACATAGAGAATTGGAAAGTAAATTTTCTTTAAGACAAAGGATCAGAAATACTTTTATTTATTTATTTATTTATTTTGCTGCAGCATAGTTTGACAGAGCATAGGGCCATGCCAAGGGAAAAAAATTACCTTACGAACAAGAATAAATTCATAATATTACGGGAATAAAGTAATCATATTACAAGAATAAAGTCATCATATTACGAGAATAAAGTCATCATATTACGAGAATAAAGTCATCATATTACGAGAATAAAGTCATCATATTACGAGAATAAAGTCATCATATTACGAGAATAAAGTCATCATATTACGAGAATAAAGTCATCATATTACAAGAATAAAGTCATCATATTACGAGAATAAAGTCATCATATTACAAGAATAAAGTCATCATATTACGAGAATAAAGTCATCATATTACAAGAATAAAGTCATCATATTACGAGAATAAAGTCATCATATTACGAGAATAAAGTCATCATATTACGAGAATAAAGTCATCATATTACGAGAATAAAGTCATCATATTACAAGAATAAAGTCATCATATTACGGGAATAAAGTAATCATATTACAAGAATAAAGTCATCATATTACGAGAATAAAGTCATCATATTACGAGAATAAAGTCATCATATTACGAGAATAAAGTCATCATATTACGAGAATAAAGTCATCATATTACGAGAATAAAGTCATCATATTACGAGAATAAAGTCATCATATTACAAGAATAAAGTCATCATATTACCAGAATAACATTGTAATATTATCAGAACTCCGACATGAAAAATCTGTCTTACAACTGCAGTAAAATGATGAATGTTGATGTCGGCAGTACAGGCGGCCCAACACAATGTATGGAATTGCAATTAATGGCTGCATTGACGGATTTAGTCGTCACATAATGTGGATGGGAGCAGCACGGTGACGCAACTGGTAAAGATGCTGCCTCTCAGCGAGCAGGTCCCTGGTTCAAATCCCGGTCCGGAGGCCTTTCTGGGTGGAGTTTGCATGTTCTCTCCGTGCATGTGTGGGTTTTCTCCAGGTACTCCGGTTTCCTCCCACAGACCAAAAACATGCATGTTAGACTGATGGTAACTTTAAATTGTCTCTAGGTGTGAGTGAGAGAGTGAATGATTGTTTGTCTCATTTGTCTCCATGTGTCCCTGTAATGCAGCGCCGGCCCAAGGCATAAGCAAACTAAGCGGCCGCTTGGGGCCCCAGGGTCACAAGGGGGCCCCCAAAGAGGAGCTGAGTTTTTTTATTTATTTTTTATTATATGATTCTATTACACACAACTTCATCATAAAGTTCAGATTTTTATTTTCATAATAATATATTATTATTGTTATTATTACTGTTCATAACTTTTATGGACAGAATTTCTAGGCGCAGCCAAGGTGTTGAGAGGATCCGTTTTGGTGGCCTTGGAATCTCTTCTCTGTTTTTTGCAGATGATGTGGTCCTATTGGCTTCATCAGATCGTGATCTACAGCTTTCGCTGGAGCGGTTTGCAGCCGAGTGTGATACGGCCGGGATGAGGATCAGTTCCTCCAAATCCGAGGCCATGGTCTTGAGCCGGAAAAGGGTAGCATGCCCTCTCCGGGTCGGGGAGGAGGTCCTGCCCCAAGTGGAGGAGTTTAAGTATCTCGGGTCTTGTTCACGAATGAGGGAAAACTGGAGCGTGAGATCGATAGGCGGATAGGTGCAGCGTCCGCAGTGAAGCGGGCGCTGTACCGGTCTGTCGTGGTGAAGAGAGAGCTGAGTCAAAAGGCAAAGCTCTCAATTTACCGATCGATCTACGTTCCCACCCTCATCTATGGTCATGAGCTTTGGGTTATGACCGAAAGAACGAGATCTCGGATACAAGCGGCTGAAATGAGTTTTCTCCGCAGGGTGTCTGGACTCTCCCTTAGAGATAGGGTGAGAAGCTCAGTCATCCGGGAGGGACTCGGAGTAGAGCCGCTGCTTCTCCACATCGAGAGGAGCCAGTTGAGGTGGCTCGGGCATCTGGTTAGGATGCCTCCTGGACGCCTCCCTGGTGAGGTGTTCCGGGCATGTCCCACCGGGAGGAGACCCAGAGGAAGACCCAGGACACGCTGGAGGGACTATGTTTCTCGGCTGGCCTGGGAACGCCTTGGGATTCCCCCAGAGGAGCTGCTCCAAGTGGCTGGGGAGAGGGAAGTCTGGGCCTCCCTACTTAGGCTGCTACCCCCGCGACCCGACCCCGGATAAGCGGAAGAAAATGGATGGATGGATGGATGGATATAATATATATAACATATATATCATATATTTGTGTGTATGGTAAATGGTAAATGGAGCTTATTTATATAGCGCTTTCCAGCCCCCTGTGAGGAGCCCCAAAGCACTTTACAATACCAACCATCCACCCATTCATACACACATTCATACACCGGTAGCGGCAGACTGCCATGCAAGACGCCATCCAGTCCTACCGGGAGCAACTCGGGGTTAAGTGTCTTGCCCAGGGACACAATGACACATGGTGTGGGGAATCGGGATTCGAACCTCCAACCTTCCGATTGGGGGACGACTGCCATTACCACTACGCCACGGCCGCCCCTGTATGTATATTTGAATATGTAGAAATAGCTCTAGAAAGGAAAAGAAAGAAATGACCGGTCGTCTTGGGGGCACCCCCCTAGTGGGGCCCGGTAGATCACGTTTCACAGGTAATATGAGCTCCTTGCCATGCGCAAGTACGCATCCAAACTAATTAATCACCTGACATGTACTGTAACTAACGCTGGCTAGATAATGTCGCAAAAAAGGGCATATATCCTTCAGGGGCTGAAAAAAGGAAGAGAAAAAAAGAAGAAGAGAAAAACGGCAAGATAAAGGTTTGTTTGTACAAAGTACGTCTCTTTTATCAAAAAATATTTGTGCAGCTGCTGGATAAATAGCTAGCAACACTGAACAGTCTGGACTACCGTGTTTGGACTTGTTAATAACTGAGTTTTAATTTTATGTGAGTTGATTCTAGTTGGTGGCCCTATATATATATATATATATATATATATATATATATATATATATATACAGGTAGTCCCCGACTTACGAGCGAGTTCCGTTACAACGAGTTGCTCGTAACATGGAAATCTCGTAATTCGGAACGACCGCCACGTGTCTCGTAAGTCCGGAATTTCGCTCGTAAGTTGGAACGGTTTTGCTAGCGCGACTACAAACACTCGTTTTTCATCGAAAAACTGCTTACGAGTGCATAAAAATGATCGGAAACGTGTGTCCACATGTTTAGCTAACGAACTGTGGTGAAAAAACACAGAAAAACTCGGTATTTTTTGCGTTTTTTCCAAAAATTCGCCAGCTCGTAAGTCCGGAACCTCGTAGGTCAGAGCGCTCGTAAGTCGGGGACTACCTGTATATATATATATATATATATATATATATATATATATATATATATATATATATATATATATATATATATATATATATATATATATATATATATTTATTATTTTTTTATTATTATTTTGGGCTCAAAACAGTGCAAGTTTTGAAAACAAGTTTTAGGAGTAGGTTTACTTTAATACAGGGCATAGGTATGTGGAATGGTTGGATAATAATGTCAAAAAGGCTACATCTGTGTTTATATTTAAGAAAATGATTGAGTGAACTTTTGAAAAAAATATATAAACTGTGAAAATTATAAGTACCATATATTTGTGAATTGTAATAAGTTACATAATTGGTTCATGGATTGTTTGAATTGATTTTGTTTAAAAAGGGGCAGATATAAGATTTTCTTCTGCTACTTCCTTTCATTTTAAATTTTTTTTCTTCTTGATATGATTTTGTAAATATATTTTTTGTGTTTTAAATTTGAAATGAACAAATAAATAAATAAAATTAAAATAAACAGCGCTTTTGCTAACGCTTGATAGAAATAATTAAAACTTCACAATACATAACATTTGCTAGCCAAATGTTTTACATCAGGCTATATCGATATATTAATAACGGCATCTATGCTTGAGTTGGCAATATGTTGTGGACTGTTGAGCATGATAATTTATGTGACTAAAATAAACAATTTTTACTAGGGATGCACCGATCCACATTTCTCACTTCCGATCCGATACCGATACTTAAGAACTGGGTATCTACCGATACCGATACTTTTCCGATCCGATACTGTTCAGGTATGTGAATCTATATAATGAAATTTTTGTGCTGAGACTATAAAGTTATGTGTATTTTGGAATGTTTTCTATACTATAAAGACTATACTGTTAAAGTTTGTGAGTTTCCTGTTGTAAGGCTCAAGAGTGTCTTCATTGGTTTTAACTCACACAATGTTAAGACTGCAGTCACAGAATATGATGGAACACAAGTGCTCTCTGAAGCTGGATCGGAAATATCGGCAGGTTGGATCCGATATCCGATACTTAAATTATGCTGGTATCGGATACCGATACCGATACTGGATCGGATCTGCCCCATCCCTAATTTTTACACAAACTTATGTTTTGTGAAATTCTGCAGGAGCACTGTTAAAATATTTTGGCAGCACAGGCTCAGCTGTGGGCAGTGCATCAAGTAAGAGAAAGATCACCATGTAGCATACAATTAATTTTTAGTTATAGCAATTACACAGAGTCTGTAATGAAAGTATGCTAGGAATGTGTATGCATATGTATTTCATCTTATGTCCATCTTTGTCCTCTGCAGAGCTAAGTCTAGCAACCCCATCATCTGTGCCCACTGTCTCATCTGTGTCTGCAACTGCAGATGATCTACCTGGTAAGTTAACAGCAAAACATCTTCTATAATTCCTCTTTGTGCTCCAGATCATTTTCAGATTAACAGTTATGTACATCGCAAACATTTTCTGCCCTTTTATGTTATTATTAATCTTCATCTTTCTTTTGTCTCTTTCTCAGAAGCTTCCACATCAAAGTCCGAGCCACACCAAGGATCATCAGCTCTGCCAATGGACCCAGCTGAGTGGCCATCTTTCCTCTCAGATGTAAACAGGACTGAGCAGGTGATGAGAGGACCACTGCCTATTAAGGATACCTTTTCCTTCCCCAAAAGGCATGATGGGCGAAGTTTTTATTTTTTATTTTTAGAAAGTTTGATTTTACCAGTTTATTCATAGGCAGTTTTATCAATACATTCTGCCATGTCTGGCCTTCTGAGGACATTCATGAACTTGATGTGGTCCAAAATTAAAATAAGTTTGACACCCCTGCAATAAATTACATTATATAATAATAATATAATACATTAAAACGGACTGTCAGAGTTGCAATACGTTTTATCAGGTGGGAGAATGATAAAACCATCTGACCGTTGATTGCAGTAATTCACATTATTAGTAGAAACAGAGGGCCCCCATCCAAATTCCGCTTAGGGCCCCAAAGAGGCTTGGGCCGGCCCTGCTGTAATGGACTGGAGACCTGTCCAGGGTGTCCCCCACTGCTCACACATGGATATCTGGACATGGGCACCAGCGACCCTCGAGACCCAAAAAGGAAGAAGCAGGTAAAGATAATGGATGGATGGATGGATGGATGGATGGATGGATAATGTGGATGGAGGAATATTTCACAAACAGTGACCCAAACGTGATCACAGACTACATCATAAACACAGTGACTCGCATTGGAGGCTGTCCACAGCAGGAGCGAGCCGACCCAGGACATATTATGACTTTATTCTCATAATTTTATGACTATTTTCTAGTAAGGTAATTTTTTCTTAGCGTAGCCATAAAGCTCTGTCGTTACATAGTTAGGAAGAATGCTTGATAAAAATAAAAATAGTTTCCCCATTACTGTTTAGAAATATAAGACATACTCTCTGCAAAATGGTTGTTGTGAGAATGTCTTTGTTAGCTTAGATAGGCAATACATTCATAAAACTTGTAAATGTTTGCTTTTTGGAATCTTCAAGATTTTGGGAAATAACTTAAAAAAATTAATCTTACAAAATTACTTACACATTTACAAAATCATAATCCAAATGTATTTGATTTCTTTGTCCAGAATTTTTAATTAATCCATCAAAGTTAAGTCAGGACCTCTGGACGGTTCCTTTTTTGTTGAAACTTTTCATCTTTCATCCAAAAGACATCTTCAATCTGAGGAGCTGCAACAAACTCAGACTTATAAATAACACCTTCTCATAGTGGGTCAACCAGTTTGATGGTGCTCTGATGGTTTCTGGAGTCCGCCCTCTCCACCGCCGACTCATTTGAGGCAGTCATGGCCAAAGTGGTCAACAAAAAAGAAACCATCCAAATGACCTGATTTAACTTTGTTGGATTTTTCTACCTGGATTATTGAGCATGCATCGGGACATTTAGACAATTTTATTCATATAATGCAGGGTTTCCTCAACCTATTTAAAAGTTTATTTCTGTTTTATTTAACAACATCTGGGGCCGGATGGAGATTGTCCAAGAGCCACTTTTGGCCCTCAGGTCATATATTGCTCACGTTTGCATTAATCTATTTAAAAACATGCTCATAAGCTTCACATGAAGCATTAACAGAAAGAGTAAATATCATTATAGTGAGGTTATTTGTGTTTTGATTGAAGTTAGTGAACATTCTGTAATAAATGTATGGAAAATATAAACTAAAGTATTCGTTCCTTCATCCATTTTGTGATTATTTTTTTTAAATTCTGTTCAGAGTAGTAGGAGATGGAGGATGTTACCAGAGGATAATGATCAAAAGTTTTAATGCACCTTTGAGAGGTCCAATTCAAACCAAACATTAAAGCAACATAGACAACAAACAAACACACACACACACACACACTGTTTTTTAACCAGCTACATGTCCCTAATTAATTTAGCCATTTTCTCCACACCCTTGACCTCATATTTTTGTATTAAAGCAATCACAGTCACAAACACAGCACTTTGGTGGACTTGTTCCTGTTTAAAGTGCTTTATAAATAAAATGGTAAAAATAAATGGTATATGGTAACACACACCACCGTTCACTTCACCAGTTCAAGTGCTTTTTAAGACAAAGCTAATCAGCCAATCAAGTGACAGCAGCTCAGTGTTTTCAAAGTCAAAGTCAACTTTATTGTCAGAACTGCAATATGTACAGGACATACACAGGATTGAAATTGCGTTTCTCTCAGTCCCTCGGTGCAACAGTAACCATCTAAACACTAAAACACTAAAACATTTAATAAACATAAGCATAAAATAGTAAAAGTGTAACACTGTCCTGAGTTTTTTCATAGTAGTATAAAAGTATGAAAATTTACACCAACACTGAAACACCAAACACCCCTAAAACACCAAACACCCAATGAACATAAGCATAAAATGAAATAATAAAAGTGTAATACTGTCCTGAGTTTTTGCATAGTAGTATAAAAAGTATAAAAAGTATATCTATAAAATAAACTGAAGGTTCTAGCATTGACATTTGCAAAGAGTGGCACAGCAGCATATGAGTTAATGTACACAGTATATGTATGAGGTAGTTGATGTTGGTATAGAGGCAAAGTGGCATATGCAGTGAGGCACATAAGGCACATTTGGCATCCTTAGATAAGGCTAGTCAGAGAATACTGTATATGTATCTGCAGTAGTGTAGATAAAAGTAGTGTAAATGTAAACAGTAGTAATAAATGTAAAGCAGTAGTAATAAATGTAAACCGTATTAATAAATGTAAACAGTGAATGTAAACAGTAGTATGACTATAGGCAGTAATGTAATACAAACATTAGTGCAAATATGAGAAGTAGTGCAAACTGAATGAGCACATGACCGAGAGTTTAGTGAATAACCCGTTTGATGACACAGAGTCCAGTGTTAAAAACTTTGTGTTGAGTGGTAATGTGTGAGAAAGTTTTTTGTGTGTTTTCAGGCATGTGGTAAAAATGACTCCTGTAAAGTAATCAGAATGGAGAAGTAAGGACATTTAACCTAGCTCCATCTTATATTAAATATGTATTGTTCCATATTTTCCTAACAGAGCACTTCACTGTCAGACTGCAGGTTTACTTGTGGTTCCTAGAGTTTCCAGCAGCAGAATGGAGGAAGATCTTTCAGTTGTCAGGCTCCTCTCTTGTGGAACCAACTTCCAGTTTGTGTCCATGAGGCTGACACATTGTCCAGTTTGAAGACTGGGATTAACACTTTACTTTTTCATAAATCCTATAGTTAGGGTTGGCTTTTTATGCTGCTATAGACTTAGACTACTGAGAACAAATTGACCTAATTTCTTAAAAAGAGTACCATAGTTAAAATTGAATAGTTTTCATTTGATACTATTTCTTTCTTAACATGTGATTCTTGACTTGCCATTGTGTATCTGTTCCTACCAAACCCAGCTGGTCAAAGCAGATGGCCGTTTGTCCTGAGTCTGGTTCTACTAAAGGTTTCTTCCTCATGAGGGAGTTTTTCCTTTCCACTGTTGCCTTCCTGCTTGCTCAGGATGAGAGTTCTGTCCATCCATCCATCCATTTTCTTCCGCTTATCCGGGGTCGGGTTGCGGGGGTAGCAGCCTAAGTAGGGAGGCCCAGACTTCCCTCTCCCCAGCCACTTGGAGCAGCTCCTCTGGGGGAATCCCAAGGCGTTCCCAGGCCAGCCGAGAAACATAGTCCCTCCAGCGTATCCTGGGTCTTCCTCTGGGTCTCCTCCCGGTGGGACATGCCCGGAACACCTCACCAGGGAGGCGTCCAGGAGGCATCCTAACCAGATGCCCGAGCCACCTCAACTGGCTCCTCTCGATGTGGAGAAGCAGCGGCTCTACTCCGAGTCCCTCCCGGATGACTGAGCTTCTCACC
Organism: Garcialebias charrua; assembly: GCA_038048925.1. Classification (NCBI taxonomy): domain Eukaryota; kingdom Metazoa; phylum Chordata; class Actinopteri; order Cyprinodontiformes; family Rivulidae; genus Garcialebias; species Garcialebias charrua. Next base: position 86,562 of record JBBPBX010000566.1, read on the forward strand.
CTATCTCTAAGGGAGAGTCCAGCCACCCTGCGGAGAAAACTCATTTCAGCCGCTTGTATCCGAGATCTTGTTCTTTCGGTCATAACCCAAAGCTCATGACCATAGATGAGGGTGGGAACGTAGATCGATCGGTAAATTGAGAGCTTTGCCTTTTGACTCAGCTCTCTCTTCACCACGACAGACCGGTACAGCGCCCGCTTCACTGCGGACGCTGCACCTATCCGCCTATCGATCTCACGCTCCAGTTTTCCCTCATTCGTGAACAAGATCCCGAGATACTTAAACTCCTCCACTTGGGTAAGGACCTCCTCCCCGACCCGGAGAGGGCACGCTACCCTTTTCCGGCTCAAGACCATGGCCTCGGATTTGGAGGAACTGATCCTCATCCCGGCCGCATCACACTCGGCTGCAAACCGCTCCAGCGAAAGCTGTAGATCACGATCTGATGAAGCCAATAGGACCACATCATCTGCAAAAAACAGAGAAGCGATTCTAAGGCCACCAAAACGGATCCTCTCAACACCTTGGTTGCGCCTAGAAATTCTGTCCATAAAAGTTATGAACAGAATCGGTGACAAAGGGCAACCTTGGCGGAGTCCAACTCTCACCGGAAACGAGCCTGACTTACTGCCGGCAATGCGGACCAAGCTCTGACACCGGTCGTACAGGGACCTAACAGCCCATATCAATGGGCCTGGTACCCCATACTCCCGGAGTACCCGCCACAGAACCCCCCGAGGGACGCGGTCGAATGCCTTTTCCAAGTCTACAAAGCACATGTAAACTGGTTGGGCAAACTCCCACGCACCCTCCAGGACCCTGTTGAGGGTGTAGAGCTGGTCTAGTGTTCCACGACCAGGACGAAAACCACACTGCTCCTCCTGAATCCGAGGTTCGACTATCCGACGGACCCTCCTCTCCAGAACCCCTGAATAGACCTTACCAGGGAGGCTTAAGAGTGTGATCCCTCTATAGTTGGAACACACCCTACGGTCCCCCTTTTTGAATAGGGGAACCACCACCCCAGTCTGCCAATCCAAGGGAACTGCCCCCGATGTCCACGCGATATTGCAGAGTCGCGTAAGCCAACACAACCCCACAACATCCAGAGCCCTAAGGAACTCAGGACGAATCTCATCCACCCCCGGAGCCTTGCCACCGCGGAGCTTTTTAACCACCTCGGCGACCTCAGCACCAGAGATTGGAGAGCCCGACCCAAAGTCCCCAGGCTCCGCTTCCTCAGTGGAAGACGTGCCAGTAGGATTGAGGAGGTCTTCGAAGTATTCCGCCCACCGACTCACAACATCCCGAGTTGAGGTCAACAGCACGCCATCCCCACCATAAATGGTGTTGGTCGCGTACCGCTTTCCCCCCCTGAGACGCCGGATGGTGGACCAGAATCGCCTCGAAGCCGTACGGAAGTCATTCTCCATGGCCTCTCCGAACTCCTCCCACGCCCGAGTTTTTGCCTCAGCAACCACCCGAGCCGCATGCCGCTTGGACTGCCGGTACCTATCTGCTGCTTCCGGGGTCCCACAGGCCAAAAAGGCCCAATAGGACTCCTTCTTCAGCTTGACAGCATCCCTCACCGCCGGTGTCCACCACCGGGTTCGAGGGTTGCCACCACGACAGGCACCAACAACCTTGCGGCCACAACTCCGATAAGCTGCCTCGACAATAGAGGCGCGAAACATGGCCCACTCGGGCTCAATGTCCCCCGCCTCCCTCGGAACGTGTTCAAAGCTCTCCCGGAGGTGGGAGTTAAAGCTCCGTCTTACGGGAGACTCTGCCAGACGTTCCCAGCAGACCCTCACAATACGTTTGGGTCTGCCAGGTCTGACCGGCATCCTCCCCCACCATCGGAGCCAACTCACCACCAGGTAGTGGTCAGTTGACAGCTCCGCCCCTCTCTTCACCCGAGTGTCCAGGACATGCGGCCGCAGATCAGATGAGACGACAACAAAGTCGATCATTGAACTACGACCTAGGGTGTCCTGGTGCCAAGAGCACATATGGACACCCTTATGCCTGAACATGGTGTTCGTTATGGACAATCCATGACGAGCACAGAAGTCCAACAACAGAACACCACTCGGGTTCAGATCAGGGGGGCCGTTCCTCCCAACCACACCCCTCCAGGTCTCACTGTCATTGCCCACGTGAGCGTTGAAGTCCCCCAGCAGAACAAGGGAGTCCCCAGGAGGCGCACCCTCCAATACCCCCTCCAAGGACTCCAAAAAGGGTGGGTAATCTGCGCTGCCGTTTGGCGCATAGGCACAAACAACAGTCAGAGCCCGTCCCCCCACACGTAGGCGAAGGGAGGCTACCCTCTCGTTCACCGGGGTGAACCCCAACGTACAGGCACCAAGATGGGGGGCAACAAGTATGCCCACTCCTGCTCGGCGCCTCTCACCAGGGGCAACTCCAGAGTGGAAGAGTGTCCAACCCCTCTCAAGGAAACTGGTTCCAGAGCCAGAGCCATGCGTTGAGGTGAGTCCGACTATTTCTAGCCGGAACCTCTCAACCTCACACACTAGCTCAGGCTCCTTCCCCACCAGAGAGGTGACATTCCATGTCCCAATGGCCAGCTTCTGTAGCCGAGGATCAGACCGCCAGGGTCCCCGCCCTCGGCCACCACCCATTCCACAATGCACCCGACCCCTTTGGCCCCTCCCACAGGTGGTGAGCCTATGGGAAGGGGGACCCACGTCTCCTCTTCGGGCTGTGCCCGGCCGAGCTCCATGGGTGAAAGCCCGGCCACCAGGCGCTCGCCAACGTGCCCCTCCTCCGGGCCTGGCTCCAGAGTGGGGCCCCGGTGACCCGCGTCCGGGCGAGGGAACATTGTTTCCATTTATATTATTCATCATAAGGGGTCTTGTGGGCTGCGCTTTGTCTCGTCCCTCACCTAGGACCTGTCTGCCTTGGGTGACCCTACTAGGGGCATAAAGCCCCTGACAGCATAGCTCCTAGGATCATTGGGACACTCAAAACCCCTCCACCACGGTAAGGTGGCAGCCCAGGGAGGGGAGTTCTGTGATGGAGTTAAATGCAAAGCAGTCTGCTCCTCAGATAAATAAATAAAATAACTTATTTTTATGTATATGAATGTTTCTGTTCAGTGCCCTGAGACAACTTCTGTTGTGACTTGCCACTACACGTAGTCCTCGGCTTACGGCGATCTCGACTTACAGCAATTCGGTTTTACGAACGCATCTTAATTAGGGATGCACCGATAAAAAATATATATATATATTTTTTTTTTTTAAATATGATTTTACGTGTTTAAATGTTCTTGATTTTATGTGTACAGCACTTTGTTGGAGCTGTGGTTGTTTTAAAGGGGATCTCAGATGGATTTTTTAAATTTTTATGGTATTTCTGTGGGCTATCTAGACCCTATTCCTTCAATTTAATGCACAAAATAATTCTTAGATAATCAATTATACCCTTTTTAATTCTGCCATTTTTAACTTTCGTTTTGAACGACCGGTTTCTGATACAAGTTCTGAAGTCCACGCCCTTCAACGATCTGTTTACGCCCTCTGTAACAGCCAGTATCTGTAATGTGTTGTTTTAAAATTAGCTCTTTTTTTATTACTCATTTGACTTACTGTTAGTGCTAGCTTAAGATAACTTACCGAAACCCGTCTGAGCGCGCCGCAATTTGCTGCTCCTTTTAGCATTAGACCACCCGAATCCGAAGCTAATGTTAGCTTGTTCCTCTTCCGGTGTTCGCCAGCTCCGCTCGTTGCACGCGGAGATTTTGGGAGTTATCGCTGTTCCAGTCAAGACAACACAAAGTTCACCAAGTGTCTCCCGTAAATTAATCCGTAAGGAGAAGGTCCTCGCTGCTGCGAGGCTCCTGTGAGGCTTCAGTGAGGCTGTACAGTTGAAGCTCCGCTCCATCAAGCCAGAAGAGGGTCCCGTCGCAACCGGTCTCTACGCCGGGGGTATGCTCGTTTAATTTTTGCCGGCGGCGCGTTGGGAGAGATCGCAAATACACTAAAAATTGAACTAAAACATAAAAATAACAATTATACTTTATTTATAAAGCCATTTAAAAAACCACAGCTGCAACAAAGTGCTGTACACATGAAATTAATAACATATAAACAAAAGATGAGATGAAATCATGAAAAACAACAGTCATGTGTTTAATACAGAAGTGGGTTGAGCCTAACCAGGGGTTGCTAGGTGAGGGGCTGGACTCAGGTTGGGGTGGGTTGTCCTAGCGCTTGTGACGTCACAAGCGCGATTGACTTCCAGTTTATTTAAAAAACGAACCGTTTTTATCACAGTAAAATAAATCTACTTAGAGTAAATAAACCACTGGGTGCATTTTTTTGGCCTTAGGACTGTTTTTTTATGAAGTAAATACCCAAAGTTGAGTAAAAAAACATTAAAAAGTGAATTTTGAATGTGTGGTCCCCTTTAAATGGCTTTACAAAGAAATTATTATTATTACTGTATTATTATTTTGAAGCCGATTACGCAGTTTTCGGCAGTGTTCGGCAGTTTTCGGCAGTGTTCGGCAGTTTTCGGCAGTGTTCGGCAGTTGTCGTTTAGCTTCGGTTACCTCCAGCTTTGACAGCCGGCTTTGGGCAGACCGTCGGTCCGATCAGAGATTGCTTCGCTCGGATAAATGAGCTGGAAACGGTCGGTGAACTCTGTGGACGTCTCAGGCAGACGAACGGCTTGGCGGCCTGGATGTTGGTGGCACCCGGAGCTAACAAGCTAAAATGCGGACAAACAGCTTGGCGGCCTGGATGTTGGTGGCACCCGGAGCTAACATGCTAACGTGGAGAAACGGCTTCACCAGCTCCCAGTAAGTTATTAACTCTTTTTACCTTCATTATGGCTCCAAATGTATGGAGCTAACATGTAGTTACAAACAGTTTGGACCGCGTGAAGCAGCTGGAAGCTGCAGAGCTCAAACGTGCAATGAGCTAACATGCTAACAGACATGCTAACATTTTTTCCTTCATTATGGCTCCAAATGTACTGTATGTGTTTTTTGATAATTATGTAGGGTACTGTGTTAGGATAGGTGAAGTGCTTGATAACTTGGTAACTGTACAGTATCGTACATGTACGTGTATAAGTGGCGGCTCGTGTGTTTTCCGACTTACGGCAATTTTCGACATGCGAACGGCCGTAGGAACGGAACTCATTCATAAGTCGAGGACTACCTGTATATAAATAAACTGAATTGAAGTGAATTGAATTCAGAGGAACACTTGATATGAGTTTTGCCTAAAGGTTCCAATCTAATAAACCACATAACCTGATGCCATCACCCTCATTATCAAAAAACCAGGTCTTGACTTTACCAACTTCAGTAATCTTCGTCCGATCTCCAATCTGCCCTTTATTTCCAAGGTTCTTGAAAAAATTGTTGCTTGTCAACTTCACTCTCACCTGTCCAACAATAACATTTATGAGGAGTTTCAATCTGGTTTTTGCCCCCACCATAGCACCAAAACAGCTCTAATAGAAATTACTAACAACCTTCTTCTTGCTGCTGACTCTGATCTTCTGTCCATCCTCATTCTTCTTGATCTAAGTTCTGCTTTTGACACCATCTGTCTTTCTATCCTCCTCAACAGACTAACCTCCATTGGCATCTCAGGTACCCCGTTAGACTGGTTCAACTCCTATCTCTCTGACCGCACTCAATTCATTCAGCTTAAATCCTTCCGTTCCCAGTCCTCCCCCGTCTCCACGGGTGTCCCCCAAGGCTCTGTCCTCGGACCCCTCCTCTTCATCATTTACCTCCTTCCTCTAGGTCACATCTTCCACAAATATGGCGTCCATTTCCACTGTTCTGCTGATGACACACAGCTCTACTTGTCAACAAAACCAAACTCCACCCACCCACCCTCCATCCTCACCAACTGTCTCAATGAGCTAAATCACTGGTTTTCTAACAATTTCCTTAGTTATTTTCTCCCCATCCCTCACCGCGCACCTCCGTCCTCTTCATTTCAAATTTAATACATGTAGGGATTTTGAGGCTCGGGTATGCTGCAACATTTTTACATCTCTGTTGTTCAGAACCACCTGGGACTCAATTGTATTATACACCTTAGACATTCACTCATAACATCCTCATAACATTCACATATAGGAACTTGGGGTGGGCACTGTGGCTATGGGTGGTGGGATGACACTACTCTCACTCCTGTGCGTGTGCTCGCTTCAAATAATGCGTTTAGACAGTAAGGGCTTGGGTTAGAGTTTGTAGGGGTTCTAGGTCCACCAGCCATTCTCTCTCCAATCAGCGGCAACCAGCCACACCTGTTCCTGATTTGGAGGACTACTCTGCCTGGGTATAAGAACCTCTGCCAGACGTGCCTTCAGCGCCGGGACATTATCAAGCTATGGTAAAGTGTATGATCAGTCACCAGTCTGTTTGAAACCCTGTTTGTATTCGAAGAATGTTTTGATCTCCTACAGAGATATTCTTCTCTAACTCAGACAACCTGTTCCTCTCTCTCAGCCAAACACTCACCTTGTTTCTCCGTTCTGGACCGCCTGAAACCTTGGAACTCCTGGGACCTCTCTGGACTGAACTACAAGAAACACAGCAGTAAGAACAAGAGCCTCATCTTCATTAATCCATTGCTTCTAAAGACAATTCTGGATACTCACCTTGTCCCTGCCTTCTCTTTTTCAGTCTGGAGGATCTTGACCTGCAGCAACAAAATAAATTATTATTTTATAAACTCCTGACTCTGTTCCTTCTTCTCAGTCAGCCACTTGGGGTCTACATGTCTAAAAATATGACAGAATGTCCCGGCCAAACAGACCCTCAAGGCATGACTGGGGAGGGACAGATCCAGCATTTTATCCAAGCTCAGAATAGACGCATAGAAAATCAGGAACAAGCTTTACAACATATTTTTTCTCAGCAAGAAGCATCGCAAAACCACTTTCAGGAGCTTGGAAGCATGATTCATGCCTTACAACAACAAGTGGCGACTCTTGTTCCCACGGCCCCGGTCCAGACCTCTCCAACTTCTCACCAGCCGGCAACCTCCACCTCAGCCCCCCTGAATGTTCAGACTCTTCGGGAACCAGACATCCGCCCCTCTGAGTTTTTTGAAGGTAACGCCAGCAAGTGTGGCGGTTTTTTGTTACAATGTAACCTAGCATTTAGCCGAGCACCGCTAACCTACACATCTAATGCTTCCCGTATCACCTATGTCGTCACCGCACTCAAGGGTGAAGCGCTTCAGTGGGCTCGCGCTTACCTGCAGAAACGTGACATGCAGTTCTTAACTTTTTCCACCTTTCTCGAGGAGTTTCGGCGTGTGTTTGATCATCCATTACAGCAAGAGGAGGCAACTAAAAAGATGTTCAAACTACGCCAAGGAGGCAGGTCCGTCGCCGAATTCGCCACCCACTTCCGCATTTTGGCGGAGGATTCCGACTGGGGTGAGGTCGCGCTAAAAGGCGCATTCATTAATGCCTTAAATAAACGAATCAAGGACCAAATAGCTACCAGAGAAGCACCAGCAAGCCTAGATGATCTGATCACGCTCGCCATTAGGGTGGATAATTGTTTTCGTGAAAATACGTCGGAGGACTACAATTCCCATGCATTCCCCGAAACCGGAAGTGCTCGTTCCGCACCGATAACTGCTCCGTCGGCTCCTGAACCGATGCAGATTGGGAGAACCAGACTCTCCCCAGAAGAGCGCCAGAGACGCATTGACCACAACGAGTGCCTCTATTGTGGTAGGAGGGGCCACATTGCTGCTACATGTCGCCTACGTTTAAACGAGAGAGCTCACCAGTAAACCAGGAGATTCTGGTGGGTATTTCTTCATTTTCTCCTGGCAATAATTTGTGTTTACCTGCAATCCTGTGCATTAACTCAACCAATTTTCCTGTCCAGGCTCTGGTTGATTCTGGGGCGGAGCAGAACCTGATCAGTAGGGATCTGACTGAGAAGCTACGGATACCTACCACAGCGCTTAATCCTGCTATCTCTGTGGCTGCCCTTACTGGACAAACTATCTCCTGTATTTCACAAAAAACAATAAAATTCAAGTTCATAGTTTCTGGCAATCATCATGAGCAGGGTGAGTTTTTTGTTTTTGATTCTACCAAATCCCAACTGGTTTTGGGTTATCCATGGTTAAAGAGACACAATCCACTCATTAACTGGTCTGAAAATAGAGTAGAAAAATGGGGAGACAACTGTTCCAGAGAGTGTTTACGTTCTGCCGTTTCTCCTGGGGTTTTTGACAAACAAGCAATTGAAGAGATCAACCTTTCTAATGTCCCCTCTGTTTACCATACTTTTGCTCCAGTCTTTAGCAAACAACAAGCTCTTTCATTACCCCCTCACAGACCATATGACTGTTCCATAGACCTCCTTCCGGGTGCTCCGCTACCCTCGAGTAGATTATATAATCTGTCCGGACCTGAGAGGGAGACTATGAGACAGTACATTGACGAGTCCCTTAAATCTGGCATCATTAGGCCGTCAACCTCTCCTGTGGGGGCGGGATTCTTTTTTGTTACAAAGAAAGACAAGACGTTACGACCATGCATTGATTTCAGGGGTTTAAACCAAATCACTGTCAAAAATAAATACCCATTACCCCTTATGGACTCTATGTTTGAGCAACTGCAGGATGCTGTCATTTTCACAAAATTGGACCTTCGCAACGCCTATCATTTGGTGAGGATCAAAGAGGGGGATGAGTGGAAGACCGCGTTCAAGACCCCTCTAGGCCATTTTGAATATCTAGTCATGCCGTTTGGATTAACTAATGCCCCTGCAGTGTTTCAAGCACTAATCAACGATGTATTAAGAGACTTCCTTAATGTGTTTGTGTTTGTGTATCTGGACGATATCCTCATTTACTCAAAGGATAAGGATCTACACCCAAAACACGTAGAAGCTGTACTTCAGAGGTTGTTGGAAAATCAACTTTTTGTTAAGGCGGAGAAATGCGAGTTCCATGTGTCTACTGTGTTTTTTCTTGGCTTTATTTTTGAGAGAGGACAGGTTCGTTCTGATCCCGACAAGATCAAGGCTGTTACGGACTGGCCTACTCCCCTTGATCGAAAACAGTTACAACGGTTCCTGGGTTTTGCCAATTTCTATCGGCGGTTCATCAAGAATTATAGCCAAGTTGCATCGCCACTTACTCAGCTCACCTCAACTCTGCATAAATTCGCCTGGACCCCAGCAGCAGAAATGGCCTTCCTAGAACTAAAACGACGCTTCTCTTCAGCTCCCGTTCTTGCCCACCCTGATCCACACAGACAATTTGTTGTGGAAGTGGATGCCTCTGACTCGGGTGTGGGGGCTGTGTTATCCCAGCGGGCAGCTGACGATGGGAAGCTTCACCCCTGCGCCTTCTTTTCCCGTCGTCTTTCTGCTGCTGAACGCAATTATGACGTCGGTAACAGAGAGTTGCTGGCCATAAAGTTGGCTCTCGAGGAGTGGAGACATTGGTTGGAGGGTGCAGAAATACCATTTGTTATTTTTACTGATCATAAGAACTTGGCATACATTCAGGGTGCTAAGAGATTAAATGCACGACAAGCCAGATGGTCTCTTTTCTTCGCCAGATTCAACTTTTCTATCACTTACATCCCAGGTACTCGCAACATTAAACCGGACGCCCTATCCCGCCAGTTCTCCTCATCTGAAACTTCTGATTCTCCTGTGGACATTTTGCCTACATCCTGCACAGTTGGAGCCATGACCTGGACCATTGAGAATGACATTCGAGAAGCACAACGACTCGAGCCGGACCCTGGTACGGGCCCTCCAGGAAGACTTTTTGTCCCTGCTTCAATGGTTGGTGAGGTGTTGCATTGGCTTCACACAGCAAAATTCACATGTCATCCTGGTATCACACGCATGTTGCACCTCACTAAAGAACATTTCTGGTGGCCCACAATGTCTAAAGACGTGAGGGAGTTTGTTTCTGCCTGTCCAACATGTGCTTGTAACAAACATAATACCCAACCCCCTGCAGGTCTCCTCATGCCTCTACCTTCCCCTGGTCGTCCATGGTCCCACATCGCCTTGGATTTTGTCACCGGTCTTCCTCTGTCAGAAGGTAACTCTGTCGTTTGCACTGTGGTTGACAGATTCTCTAAGGCCGCTCACTTCGTCCCTCTGACCAAGCTGCCTTCTGCATTCGAAACGGCACAGTTGGTGGTGAACCATGTTTTCCGTCTGCACGGTATCCCGCTTGATATTGTGTCTGACAGGGGGCCACAATTCATCTCTCAAGTGTGGAAGGCATTTTGTGACGCTTTGGGTGCCACCTCCAGCTTGTCGTCCGGCTATCACCCCCAGTCAAATGGCCAAACTGAGAGGTGCAACCAGGACTTGGAGGCTGCTTTACGGTGCGTGATTGAGAATAACCCATCTTCTTGGAGCCGGTACCTACCCTGGATTGAGTATGCCCATAACTCTCAGGTCTCCTCTGCAACTGGGTTTTCTCCTTTTGAAGCGTCATTGGGTTACTCTCCCCCACTTTTTCCCTCTCAGGACTTGGACGTTTCTGTCCCGTCAGTTCAGCGCCATGTCGCACGGTGCCGTCGAGTTTGGCGCCAGACCAGAAAGGCGTTACTCAGGACGGCGGCTCAAACTAAAAGGTTTGCTGACAGACGCCGCTCGACGGCTCCTACTTACCAGGTGGGTGAGATGGTATGGCTCTCTACGAAAGACATCTCTCTCAAGGACACACCCAGGAAACTTGCCCCCAGGTACATCGGCCCGTTTCCCATATCGAGGATAATCAACCCTTCGGCCGTACGCCTGCGGCTCCCGTCATCTATGAAGGTACACCCCACGTTCCATGTTTCCCTCATTAAGCCTGTTGTTGACAGTCCCCTGGTCCCTCCGTCCACGCCTCCCCCTCCCCCCCGCCTGATCGACAACTCGCCGGCTTTTACGGTCCGGCGTCTTCTGGATGTCCGGCGGAGGGGTAGGGGGTTCCAGTACTTGGTGGACTGGGAGGGTTATGGTCCGGAGGAACGTTCTTGGGTCCCTAGGGCTCACATCTTGGACCCGGGTTTGGTTTCCTCTTTTTATAGGGCTCACCCTGAAAAGAGGATGGGATCGCCGAGGGGCGATTCTTGAGGGGGGGGTTCTGTAGGGGTTCCAGGTCCACCAGCCATTCTCTCTCCAATCAGCGGCAACCAGCCACACCTGTTCCTGGTTTGGAGGACTACTCTGCCTGGGTATAAGAACCTCTGCCAGACATGCCTTCAGCGCCGGGACATTATCAAGCTATGGTAAAGTGTATGATCAGTCACCAGTCTGTATGAAACCCTGTTTGTATCCGAAGAATGTTTTGATCTCCTACAGAGATATTCTTCTCTAACTCAGACGACCTGTTTCTCTCTCTCAGCCAAACACTCACCTTGCTTCTCCGTTCTGGACCGCCTGAAACCTTGGAACTCCTGGGACCTCTCTGGACTAAACCACAAGAAACACAGCAGTAAGAACAAGAGCCTCATCATCATTAATCCATTGCTTTCTAAAGACAATTCTGGATACTCACCTTGTCCCTGCCTTCTCTTTTTCAGTCTGGAGGATCTTGACCTGCAGCAATAAAATAAATCATTATTTTTTACTCCTGACTCTGTTCCTTCTTCTCAGTCAGCCACTTGGGGTCTACATGTCTAAAAATATGACAATTTTTTCCACTATGGAGTATGTTGTTTGTGGGAATCAGTTTCATTTGGTGACTTCTCAGATTGAAGAAGTCCTATGGATGAAGGACCAAACATCTCAGCACAAAAAAAAGAAAGTCTCCAGATGACCTGACTGAACATGATTGGGTTTTTAAACTGTTGGGGCTTTCTCAGCTTGAATTATCAAATCTTTACATTGTTGCCACACTTGTGGTGTAGATGGGTTTCACAGAGCTGCTTGTGTGCTGCTCATGCCAGGAATACATTTAGACTAATTTAGGCATCAACTATCTATTCCTTCACATCAGCCAGCATCTTGCTGTTTTCTTGCTTCTTCACAAGCCATACATCTGCAAAGCAGAAGTCTCCTTGACTGCTTGCAGATTGCAGTTTAGACAACCTGTATTAAAGGTCAAATTAGAGAAATTTGATTTGATTTATTTTATTTAAAAAGCAGTAATTGTAACTGGGAATTAATTGATCATTGTATTTTGTGCTCACATACAACAAATTATGTTTGTTATATGCTATATTGCTACAACAAAATCTTCACCCTCTCCCATCAATATCTTGGAACAGTTACTGCTAAACTAAAAATCCCACCAATCTCACCGTTAAAAGTTTTTTTTTTTTTTTTTAAAGAATACCACGTCATGCTGTTGTCACATATTTAAGCTGATTGCTGCATTCTGGATTTGCAATATTGTTTTATTTATGTCTAATTGGTTTTATTAGTAATCTCATGTCAGTCAATGCTGATAATGACACGTTATGTTCAATAAACTGACAGCATCTGGTGACACAACTGGACGAGAATGACCGACTGACACATGATGTCTGAACTTTACCCCAACACAAATGTCCATCAAAGTCATTTGAGGCAGAATGGCACTGCCAGGAAAAAAAGAAACAAAAAGCATTCTGTCCTGACATTAAATGTTGTAGATGGAAGCTACAAAATGAATCTCAATGACGTGCAATTACAGCTGCTTTATTTACATGTCAGAGACTTCTGAGCATGAGGCGAGCTGCTGTTCCTGCACTGGGACTCCTTTTCCCAGGTGATGTTGTAAAGTGTGTCGAGAGGCTGTTACAAATTACACCAAAGGAAAAAATAGAAGAAAAAAAAACTTCATTAAACCTGCATCTCAGCCATCTGGAATAAAATTACTAGAGGTATCTGCACAAACGTCATGAAAATTTAATCAGCAAGTCTGCCCAAAGTGGCTGCACTTTCCCTTTGAATGCAACATGTTTTATATATTCATGTGCTACCACCGTCTTTAATGACCTTTGAAATACAACCCCTTTGATCTTATTCAAGTGAATAAAAAATACAATTTGGTTTCACACAACACCATTGACCTTAAATGGAATGGTGTATAGAGACGGTTGTTTTCAAACAAAAACAAATGTACCGTACTTACCACCGTATATATTGTGCCGCCATACAAGTTGCATCAGTCTAAATTTGTTTAATTAAGTGTGTGTGTGTGTGGGGGGGGCATAAATATTTTGCATCACCGCTGACGCCTCGTGTTTGTTACGCGTCATTTCTGACCACCAGTAAATGTAGGCCGGCCGGTGTTGTGCCGAAAATCGATTGGCTGCCAAATAGTAGCAATTGGAGTGTCCATGGGAGGACTTTAACAATTTAACAAGATTAACATTTTAAAACACTTGTTTGCTCTAAATTATAGTAAAGGTGTATCTCAGTTTAACTTATCTTTAAAAAAATGAACTTTGATGGTCAAATCAGCTGCATTTCAAAAGTTGATTTATAAAGTGGTTCAAGACAAGAAAGTTCATTCTCAATAGTCCAGGTATCAAATGATTGAGAATGATCGGATTTGCCAAAGCTAGAGTGAGCAGAGGGAGGACTCGCTGTGCATTTTGTTGAAATTTATAATAATAATAATAATAATAATAACAAATTTAATTTATAACACATTTTCATTAATGAAAATCTCAAAGTGCTACAAAGATAAATTTAACAAGATAACCACCTAAAAATAATTATTTGTTTGCAAAGGTGTGTCTCAGTTGAACTTTTCCTTAATAAATGCATTTTGGATCCCTGGATCCCTGGATCCCTTCCAATTTGCATACCGACCTAATCGCTCAACCGACGATGCCATCTCCTCTGCCCTCCACACAGCTCTCACACATCTGGACACGAAGGACTCTTATGTTAGAATGCTGTTCATCGACTTCAGCTCGGCATTCAACACCATCATCCCCCAACAGCTCATCCTTAAACTGGACAGTCTGGGGCTGAACACCTCAATGTGTAACTGGCTGCTAGACTTCCTGACCGGGAGACCACAGACAGTGCGGGTCGGGAGTAACACATCTAGCACCATCACATTGAACACAGGGGCCCCACAAGGATGTGTGCTGAGCCCCCTTCTATTCACCCTGCTAACACACGACTGCACACCATCGTACAGCTCCAACCACTTCATCAAGTTTGCGGACGACACAACAGTGGTGGGTCTCATCAGCAACAACGATGAGACGGACTACAGGAACGAGGTGAGCCGCCTGGCCTTGTGGTGCGGACACAACAATCTCACTCTCAACGTGGAGAAGACAAAGGAGATTGTTGTGGACTTCAGGAAGAGGGATGCCCAACATGCCCCTCTGACCATCAACAGCACCGCAGTGGAGAGAGTAGACAGCACCAAGTTCCTGGGAGTGCACGTCTCAAAGGACCTGTCCTGGAGCAGGAACACTGCAGCACTGGCAAAGAAGGCTCACCAGCGTCTCTACTTTCTCCGCAAGCTGAAAAGGGCTGGAGCTTCAACCCCCATCATGAGCACCTTCTACAGAGGTGCCATAGAAAGTGTCCTGACCAGCTGCATCACTGTGTGGTTTGGTGCATGTACTGCATCCTGCCGCAAGAGCCTCCAGCGCATTGTGAGAGCAGCTGAGAAGATCGTGGGCACCTCCTTGCCCTCACTGCAGGACTTACACAGCAAACGCCTCACTCGGAAAGCCCACTGCATGGCAGGTGATCCCACACACCCACTACACAGCTGCTTCAGACTGCTGCCATCAGGGAGGAGACTGAGGAGTCTCCAGGCTCGAACCAGCAGACTGAGAGACAGCTCTGTTCATCAGGCAGTCAGGATGCTAAACACTCTGCCTGCTCTGCCCCCCCTCCCATTTGAACTGCCTTAACACTAAAACTTTCTCACACATTACCACACAACACAAAGATTTTAACACTGGACTCTGTGTCATCAAACGGGTTATTCACTAAACTCTCGGTCATGTGCTCATACAGTTTGCACTACTTCTCATACTTGCACTAATGTTTGTATTACATCACTGCCTATAGTCATAATACTGTTTACATTCTCTGTTTACATTTATTAATACTGTTTACTTTTATTACTACTGCTTACATTTAATTACTACTGTTTACATTTACACTACTCTAATATCTACACCACTGCTGATACATATACAGTGTGCTCTGAACGGTCTTATTTAGGGATGCCCAATGTGCCTTACTGCATATGCCACTTTTTGCCTCTATAACAACATCAACTACTACCTCATACATATACTGTGTACATTAACTCATACGCTGCTTTGCCACTTTGCAAATGTCAATGCTAGAAACCTTTAGTTTATTTTAGTTATACTTTTTATACTCTTTTTTTATACTAGTATGCAAAAACTCAGGACAGTATTATGTTCATTAAATGTTTAATGTTTTAGTTTTAGAGTTGGTGTAAATTTTCATACTCTTATACCACTATGCAAAAACTCAGGACAGTGTTAGTTTTACTATTTTATGCTTATGTCTATTATTATATGTTTCAGTGTTTCAATGTTTAGATGTTTACTGTTGCACCGAGGGACTGAGAGAAACGCAATTTCGGTCCTGTGTATGTCCTGTACAGTACATATTGCAGATCTGACAATAAAGTTGACTTTGACTTGACTTTTGACTTTTAATGGTCAAATCACCTGCATTTTGCCTGTGTGGCGCGGTGAAATGCAGCTGATTTGACATTTGCTCAAGAGTTTCAGAATGAGATGAAGGTGGCTCTGTATGGCAAGTCTAGTGTCTCACTAATAGCCCCTTTTACCTATTAATGAAACACTTGGCTTGCCATAATAGTCTGAAAATGGTAGTGTTTGATATTTTCCATGTCAGAATGAATTAAATCATCAGATCTCAGCCAAAAATGCAGTTATAAATATGGGGGGGGGGATGTACCAGCATATTAGTCGTTTCGGTATAGAAGTCGCCATACTTGCAAATGTAAGAGTGTGGCTCCCTCTGGTGGTCATCTCCTTCCTTGCCCATCACCTTCCTTGCATGTATTCTTGTCTCTCTGGTTTGTGTCGTCTCAGGTGTGTATGATGTGTATATAAGTTTGCATTTGTGTGCATGTCTTTGTTGGGTCATTCATCTTCCTCCCTGGTGTGTCGTGTCTTTGCAGCTCCTTGGTTTTTGTGAGTACAACTCCTTATGTTGAAGTTTTTGTATTAAGCCACAGTTGAGCTTTTGAGTTTTTGTTATTAAAGCATTTTCACTTTTTACTACTCGTGTCTCTGAGTGTCCGTCTGCAACACTGGACTCACCCCTCCCACACCACGCTGGATCGTGACAGCCAATTTATGCAAAAAGGTGTGACTTATTCAGCAAAAATTACGGTAGTGTTTTCATGTTTTAAAATTGTTTGGTTGTGCATGCTCAACTGTGTTGTAAATTACTTGGTATCCATTAACTTGTGCAAGTTTGTGTGTGAATTCCTATAAAGAGCCCAAAGTCAGCTCATGCCAAGTATATTCATAAAAGAAACTTAAGTTAATTCATTCAACCTTTATTTAGGCAGGTTAATCCCATTGAACCTTGAGGACTCAGTTACAAGTGAGACCTGTTTTCAACAAAGAATTATGACTACAGTGACAACAATAGAGAGGCATACAGATTTTTTTATTTATTTGTTTTTTAATCAAGTTAAAAAAAGATGTCAAACTATAAAAACATAGATTATATGGCAAATGTAGACAACTAAAAACAGGAGCATGTCTGCATTAGTTCTTGTTCGGAATCCAACAGATTCTTAAAGCCATTTAGAGAAGTCAAGGTTGATTTGATCTAAGTATGAAATTTGTGAGAAAAATCTTTCAAACTAAACAAAAGAAAAATAATAAAAGCAACAAAACATGGAAAACCTTAACTCTCAATGGCCCTCATGCACGAACCATTCGTACGCACAGATTTGTTCTTACACTGTGCGTACGAGTGATTTAGGATCATTTGTGGCATTCAACAATGTTTTCGTATCCTACGATTTTCTTCAGATACGAACAAAATTTACGAGCGGTCCGGACCTGTCGTATAATTTAGGAGCGTCAGTCTACTGTCATCCAGACGGATCTTCTGCACGAATAACTTCATATTTCGTTATTTAGAAAATATTTTGGGTTTAAAAAAATCACGCACCATAATTATTCTTGACAATAGGTTATTCTGTTTGAATTAGAATTATAATTTTAAGTTTAATTTGTCTGGTGTGTCGCGCAGGCCGTGCGCTCCCCTTGGTCATCAAAGCCGCTCCTCATATTAACACCCAGGTACATAAAATCCCCACACCGCCGCAGAACAAGTACGAATTAAGACTGATCTTGTGCCAAACACCATCGGAGCAATTGATTATTATATCTGATTCGAAATATAACCTGCAGAATGTGGTTGCGCCCTGACCAGGAGGTGCGCGATGAGCAGGAGGTGCGCGCATCATTTGTGCTGCAAAACATGTTGGCACGCATCTTGCAGCGTGGCATTTATTGTCCATCCATCTCCTGACCACCTCCTGTCATGTTGGCACGCGTCTTGACCACCTCCTTGCGCAGCAAGACGCGTGCCAACATGACAGGAGGTGGTCAATCCTTGACCACCTCCTGTCATGTTGGCACGCGTCTTGACCACCTCCTTGCGCAGCAAGACGCGTGCCAACATGACAGGAGGTGGTCAATCCTTGACCACCTCCTGACCACCTCCTGTCCGTGCTGCGGCGAGATGTTTGTTTGAAGCCATTTTCAGATCAAACCATTTATTCTTGATTTCTGATACTGTACGACCCACGGGAGACAAAACATATGCACTACAATATTAATATGATGTTAACTGTAGTTTCGAGACATTTTAAAATGCTTCTGTTGAAAAACACATCCGACACTTGCGGGGGGGGGGGGGGCAGCGGTGCGCCACGGCTCTTCTGAATAAGTGAAACTACACAGTTGTTTACACTAACATTAAAAATATTTGACCATCCGACACCTGCGGGGGGGTGGGGGGGTAGCCACAGCGCGACTGAGAGCAGATCTCCGAATGCGTGAAGTTCCTCCTTTTACTTCATGAGTTTGAATGAATGGACACTTCCTGCTGTCTGACAGCAGGAAGCTGTGGCCTTATATGGTGTTTTGAGGGGTGGGAATTATGTAAATAACCTTCACGCGTGCACGCGCAGCTGTTTAGGACAGGTGGGATTCATTAAATATACGCACTGCATTTACACACGTTTCCTCATGATAGAAGACTTTGTTGGATCTGACGTGGCATGTTCGTACGAACGCTTCGTACGAACAAAAGTAGGAGAAATTTAGGATAAAAATACGAACATTTTCGTGCATGAGGGACAAGTCCGTGTAAGATTTGAAATCCCTATTGAAATTTTCTGCATTTGGTAATTCAATGTTGAAAAGATCTCAAATACAAATAAATAAATAAATAATACAATTGGAAAATGCATAAAGTGAAATAAATCAAGAGTTTCTTATTTTGTACAACAATAAATTATCAAATATCAAATATTGTTTTGTTAATGACTTAGTAATTTACCCTGATGCATGCTCAATAATCCAGGTAGAAAAATCTAAAAAAGCTAAGTCTGGTCCTCTGGACCAGTTCTGTTTTGTTTTTTGAATGTCCAGAGGACCAGCCTTAGCTTTTTTTGACTTAGTAATGTAGCTTAAAAATGTGTTGTGATTTTTTTTTTCATATACCAAAATTGAAATCAGACTTTCTTTAAAACTTAGGATAACACTTTGAGTGAAGTCCATTTGCATTAGAACCACCAAGTTACAACAAAACAGTAGCAGCTGTTCATTAATTTTCTATATCTATTTTATTCTGTTCAGGGTCACTCAGGTCTCACAAGACATGGGGCAGGTTCTTGTCCCTCATATGAAGGTTGCTAAATAGACCAAATTTGTTTTAGTCCAGAACACAATACAGTCCTTCAACATTCTTTCTACTTTCAAATTTAGAACTGAAGCCACAAAATCACTCCACTAAATTGTGAAGCAAACTTCAATGAAAAACACGATAAACCTTGTAGCAGGAGGAATATAGATTTTCCATTATGGAGAAAAAGCTGTGAAGCGAACTTGTGAGGATGCTGCTGACTCAAGGACAAACTAAATGCAGCGTTCTAAGAGGCAGAAACAAGGAAACAGAGCCTGTAGATGGGCATGACTTAAAGATAACCCACAGAGAATGACTATACAATTTCTTTACATTGTCCATCCATTGGTGAATACACTGAATTATGAAATGCTGATTTTATGCAGCAGGAAGTAAGACACTGTTGTATTTTTGCTTTATTTGAAACGTGGCTCTATAGGAACACCTCTGACGCATTAATCTAGCTAGATAAACTCATATACATGTATTTCCATGTAGACAGTGATTATATGTGCTTTATAGCCTGGATTTTGTGTGTCTGTGACACTGCTCTGAACTCAAAAATGAGATGGAGATGGAGTTAATGAGAAACCTACCTATAGGTTGGTACCACAGGCTGGTGTGATGCTGTCACAAATTAAGAAAGGGACCATTTTATTAATACTGTTTACATTTATTACTACTGCTTTACATTTATTACTACTGTTTACATTTACACTACTTTTATCTACACTACTGCAGATACATATACAGCATTCTCTGACTAGCCTTATCTAAGGATGCCAAATGTGCCTTATGTGCCTCACTGCATATGCCACTTTGCCTCTATACCAACATCAACTACCTCATACATATACTGTGTACATTAACTTATATGCTGCTGTGCCACTCTTTGCAAATGTCAATGCTAGAACCTTCAGTTTATTAGATATACTTTTTATACTTTTTATACTACTATGCAAAAACTCAGGACAGTATTACACTTTTATTATTTCATTTTATGCTTATGTTCATTGGGTGTTTGGTGTTTTAGGGGTGTTTGGTGTTTCAGTGTTGGTGTTAATTTTCATACTTTTATACTATTATGAAAAAACTCAGGACAGTGTTACACTTTTTTACTATTTTATGCTTATGTGTATTAAATGTTTTAGTGTTTAGTGTTTAGATGGTTACTGTTGCACCGAGGGACTGAGAGAAATGCAATTTCGGTCCTGTGTATGTCCTGTACATATTGCAGTTCTGACAATAAAGTTGACTTTGACTTTGACTTTGAAACTACGCAGAGTTGGTGTCAGTTACACATGTTGCTTGACTGCATGTCTTGTTTAACCTTATGACTCCTGGAACAACATATTGCTTCATCAAATCATCTGGACACATAAAAACCATCCATCTATTCATTATATTTACTTGCTTTTTCCATTTAAGGTCACAGGGGTCACTGGTGCCCATATCCAGCAATCACTGTGCAAGAGGCATGTGACACCATGGAGAGGTATCCAGTCCATCAAAGGGGCACATAAAGACAAATGAGACAAACAACCATTCACTCTCTCACACACACTGTCATGGGAAAAAAAGGAGATTCGCAAAACAAACCTGCTCTAACTCCCTGAACCGGACAAGTTAGTTTTATAGACTATTCTTCCTGTCTATGCCCTCAGCCCCTCCCCCTGCATGTCTGAGCCATTATCCATGGGAACACTGCAGGCACGAAGGAGTGGATCTGAGTCAGGAACTCTGCTGAAGACAGATAGAACTCTATCATATGAATACCATATCAATCAACCCTCCAGGATATCAAAAACAACCAGTTCTTTCAGTTCCTCACTGACCGGTCACAGTAAGAGTGATTACATGGGACTGTTTATCATTCACAATCACAGTCAGTATATAGAACAGAGTACAATGTTTAAATCTCCTTTTGATTACCGGTAAGTAGAAACAGCATGATGAATGCATGAAGTACACGTCTCAACACACACCTAGACAATCTAGACCAGGGGTCTGCAACCTGCGGCTCTTTGGTCCCCCAGCAGTGGCTCTTCCAAGCTTTGATCAAAACTAACTTTAAACTGAATTTTATTTGTTCTTATAACAACAAAAAGGGCTAGTTTTAGCAGTTTTTCCTGTCATTTCCTTTGCAAATGTGTGAATACTAGAACTAATAGAAGGAGTAAAACATAAGTTAACTTTATTTATTCAAAGTAGGATATTTAATTTTTCCACAATTAAAATAATTTACCTAGACCTGCATAGTTCATTATTTTATTTTTTAATTGGGAAAGATCACATTATTTTTCCTTCTTTATGATAATCTGGTCTTTTTTAGTCTTAAAATGTAAAAATATCAACAAATCATTAGATATTTTCAGCTTTACAATGGCCAGAAAACTACAGGTCAGAAAATTGTCCTCTAACAAACTTAAAGTGGTCTGTGGGCCACCAGTTGAGAATCCCAGTTGTAGCAGGTATTGTGGCTCCGAAAATGTTTAATTTAGTGAACAAAGCGGCAGAAATGGCTCTTTTGATCATAAAGGTTGCAGATCCCTGATCTAGACCATATGTGTCAATCTCAAGACCCGTGGGCCAAATGTGGCCCTTGTTTACATCTTATCTGGCCTCCAAGATATGTGAAACGTAAAATACTTATTTTGCTTAATTTTTTTTCAGTAATCTTGGATTATGGGGGCAAAAACACAACAGAGAACATCAAATGAGACCAATCAATCTCTTATTGAGGAACCTGTGACCAAGAAAATAAATTGGGGATCTAACTTGAGTTAATGTAGATTCTGAAATTGGCCCTTACTTTGAAAAAGGTTTTAATTGTAGCCCCCTTTTGTAAGTGAGTTTGACACCCCTGATCTAGAATATACCAATCAGCCTAACAGGCATTTATTATTTTATTAAAATAAACATTTTTTTTAGCCAAAAGGCTTTTTTTTTTCTTATGCATATTGACTTGTGGCATTAACCCAATTCAGTCCATTGGCTGCCAAAGCTAATCCATCTTAAATATCACTAAACAGCTTTAGCTTAGATAACTAAAAACAAAATTGAGCTAAAATGTGGTGTAGTAGCTGAAAGTTGTTCCAAGTGCACAGTCTGAGCAAGAAATCTTGAATCTTCTTGTAAATGAGATTTTTAATCTTGAGCTTCTCCTGGTAAAATAAAGGAATAATAATAGATTTTAAAGCTCCACTGACATCATCTTTTAACTTTCCATAAAATGGCA